>OX419345.1:22224499-22246999 GCA_948470475.1 Galaxea fascicularis
ATAATCCAGAATAAGAATAAAGTGATCAACCAACCACCCTCTTGCTGAAAAAATTTACTACAATGATTGATGACCCCAACATTTATCTTGTTGATCTCATGGAATGATGCTCCCACAGTAAACTTTCTTAATGCCGTTTTCTTCCATAATTTGTGTTGGAGGGAATTTTATAAGGCAACCAGTGGTGCATCTTTATTTGCAATATAAACAAATGCCTTAAGTAGCAAAGCATGTAACCTAAGGGGGGCAGACAGGAAAAGAGTTTTTGCTGCAAGGTATTAAAACTGTTCCAACAAACAAACTTTGCTCTGGTGAGAAAAATTCTAAACAAATGATGTTACAACAAAATCTGAGATCAGATTTGGAAGTCCCCATTTTGACCCCTATCAAGGAGACGTGCACTTTCCAGAAAGGCTCCCATGAAGATAAAAGAAGCTTTTGAACTGGTACGACTAGATGAAGATGATTTTGCTGTTGGATAGATGTTGTTTTGTTTATGTTGCAGTTAAAAATTAAATTCAGGTAAAAAAATATAACCTAGGTTGAAAATCAGTTTCCTTTGTCTCCTAACCCTAATTTTGAATAACTAGGCTTAGGAGACAGAGAGAATTGAGAATCAACCTAGGTTTAAAATTTTTACCTGAATACGATTATTTTTACCTGCAAGATTTACATTTTGTGACACTTACATCACTTCTACTGAGCAACAAATAGGGTTTGAGAAAAGTGAAGGAATCGGCAAAGAAAACTAATGAAAGGGTTAGCTTATCTGTTGCTTTCAAGGGACAGTGAAAGGAAATGAGATTCTGGGAGCATCACCTTCTGTTTAGTAAAACAAAAAGGTTGGTATTGATTACTCACTTGTTCAGATTAACATCATTTCCCTTCTCATGTGCTGCAATCAACTGACTCACTATCTCGGACACTGTCATCATCATTAGCTCAGCTCTAGAGGCATTGGGGTGAGCTAACAAACCAGAAGTAAATAACTACTTTAACAGTGATTGATCGGATAGACCAAGGAAATGAAACGATATAGACGAAAGGCAAAAAACCTTGGATTCCTTAACTACATTCAGTTTTTAATAACGTCGGAACAAGCCAAAGTGTAACAAAAACACGTGTAAATCTACACTGGCTAAAGGCAAAAATATACACGAACTTTGACAGTGTGCCACGTGAGAAAACCCTAACTCATCTGTGATCGCTCTCTTATCAATAAGACTTCTGTCACTAATTTATTAAAACAAAAACAGGAAGAGAAGCTTTACTGGATTCCGTTTACCTTTCTTTCGGTTCTTTCCCATGTTTCTTATACGGCGAAAACGATTCTTGCAGTGCAACTTTCACAATGGCGGCCACAGTGTGCAGATTAAGACTGGACCCGAGCAGTACAAGACCTGTCCCATGATCCTTCTCCCTTCCTACCCAAGAGTGGGCTATAGGAACGACCGAGGTGAAACAGGGTATAGTCCCAGGGGTCAAGAAGTGCTTTATTGCGACTGGGAGGTTCGAGAATGGTCATATCTTTACAATAAACAAAAAAGGCTGCGACTGAGAAAAAACTGATTAAAGTACCTCGCAACTGCTTCCCTCCGGGATACCATAACACAAATACAATCTTGGACAGAATCAATGATGAATTCGTGCTCAAACCAAAAACAAAGTTTTTTTTTTCATCAAATTTTGTATTGGAATTGACCGAGTTTGTAGGTAAGCCAGAGAAGAGGTTTTGCGATAGGCTGTTGAGATTGCATTTTACATGTGAAAACAATAACTAACATAACTCACCTAATATCACTTTACTTCAGTACAAGAAGCCTATAAATAGAACAAGACAAGGCAGAAACAAAGTTTCAAATATTATTTTTATTTTATTATCAGTATTTGCGCATCTTTAGTTTGGTCTTCCTACTGCGCTGTCACCAGGGTAATAAAATGGTGTACAATTCAATAAATTTGTCGAATTTTCACCTGCAAAGTCGTAATAGTTCAAGCTATTAACATAATTTAACATAGCATTATATTGTTCTCATGGACACAAACATGATATTACGTAAATGGGGTTTCAGATGCTTATCATTGTTTGAAATATCTCCAAAGGTGCTGGTTGTATGGGAAAGTGAAGGAGACAAGCGAAGAAACACGTTTTTTCTCTGTCAATAAAAACATCATATGTCAGTTAATGAAACACATACCGTGCTAAATTGCGTGTTATTGAAAGAATGGTTGAGTGGGTGCAATGCTATATTTGTTATCGGAATATTAAATAGTTCATGCAAAGCAAAGAACACAGGATGTTTAATTTTAACTGTACATTATTAGTATTTCCGTCTTTGTATAAACTTCCCGTTAATTTTTGCGGCAAAGTCCTATTTAATCTATTACCTCTTCAATTAACACTTCATAATTCAAGACTTTGTCTCTTGCATACATATGTTCTGAGAAATTAATCTTTTTGTGCACCTTCCTCAGGGTAAACCGTCGGAATTTTCCGTTGCGAATTTCAGTTGTGTTTTCATTCCGTCTCTCGAGTCTATCGCCTTCTTCTCCATCTTCTTCCTCGGATAAAGCAGAATAACCAAACATACTTGTCCACGCTTTTCTAAAGGTCACCTTAAATTTACACTTTCCTTGATAACCTGGTGCTGTCTGGGGAGTATTCAAAGTATACTCCCATAGATTTTGAACAGCGCGAGAAATAGCTTCAATCCATTTCTCACAACTTGATCTGCAGTCAGTTTTCAAAAGATGAACTCCTTTTTTTGCATAGAGCTTAAATTTGCATGTTTCGTCCTCCGATTCTTGAATATCGCCAAATTTCTGGTTGGCGAGGCTTCGATTTGAGGGCTTCTTCCCTAACGCCTTACACGTTGTTTCCTCCGTTAGTTTAACGATTCCAGCGATTTTCTGTTCATTTTTACAGATGAAGACAAGTCTGTCCCCTCGTAAAACTACCCAGTATTGCCTCCATGTATTTTTCTTCATTTTCTTTCCCAGTAATTCTTCGTACAAGACATCAGCGTCATCTGCCTTCATCATAACGACTGGCGAAAATTGATCTCAGTTCAGACGGAAAGACCCTTCAAAAGTGCCGGTCTAAAACAGATTACGGTGGTTTTGACAGGAGCCGAAACTGCGGCCAAAATGCTGAGTTTATCACTGCTTAAAAGCCAACTACTGTTTGTCTTGAGCGAGGAAAATATTTAAAACGCTTGTAAATTACGTCGTCAACGGTGAGACGAAACTATATATACGGCATGAATGGTCGAATGTTACAATATGCTCTTGCGATAACAAATGTATGTAAAGGTTAACTGACCAATCAGCGCACGGCATGGTGACCTGACGCAGCTGCCCAGCAGCTTCAGGGAATTATAAACAACGATCTTGATTCACCGTATAAAAGATATTCACATAGCAAAGGTCTTAATGAAATTTTTTGTTCTCCTGAAGAGGAACTTCCCCCACTGGAAAATTCTGCTCCTTAGAGCCACTAAAGAGGTCAAGTCACAAATCCTCTTTTGTTGTCTATTTCAAAGATGAAGTCACGCATGGCAGGTGTATCTGAACGTAAAGTATAGATGCCTTATAAACTAAGGTAAAACGTAAGATATAATCCAGTACCGGAAAGAAACATGATTACAGTCACCACTAGCTCAAGTATTGGAATGATACGTGCTAACTCTTTCAGTTTCTGTCCATGTAGAATTATTTATAATAAGGAAGGTAACAAAACATCCTAGGATATCAATCGGATTAAACCGCAGGATATTCTCACTTAGGACCCAAAAATGGATTTGTTATGACCAGTTTTCTATACCACACCGTACGGTTCAAAGCATTTTAATTTTGTAAATCCTTCGAGAATACTCTTTCTGTAAAATTTCAGTGTAGTGACTGAAATCGTTGGACATTAAACCATAACATATTTGGATATCACTTTTTTAGCGACATTAAGTGAAATAATAAAAATCGCCATCAAAGCGCAAATTATCAATTTAACGGTTAGACTTTCTCACAGTTTCTGACGCCATAAGCGACACGAGGAGATTTCATACGCTACTGCGCCGTCACCCCATTACGGAATGATGTAATTTTCCATCGACCCAATGGTTAAAATTACGAAACAAATAATAACAGTTTTTAAGTTTTGAAAGCCACTGATTTCAAGTAGAGTTACAAAGGTTCACTGAGGTCGGTCAAAGTCTCAAACATTTACATTTGGCAGTATTTCCTTCCTGGATTTTCCAGTCTCGATGGCAGCTGATGGCGGTATGAGGACAAAACGTGGTTTTCACTGCTGTCTGGTGGCAAGGCAATGAATACTGACATACTCGTAGCCCTGCCACAAATCCCTCAAGTTGTAATAATGTGCAAACTTTAAACGTCAAACCTCAAAACTGTCACCATGAAACTCAAGTTCATTTTGAAACATTTCAACAGAAATGAAAACCTCTGGATCGTTAAAGTCTGCAACTTTTCTTTCGACATCTCGTTTAATGCTGCTACAGCTCGGAAGCACTACAACACAGGGTCCGCGCAGCATGTTTTGGAGTAGACGGCTGAAAGGCGAATAGGTACCGGTGAGTGTGAACTAAATAGGGGGTTAGTATAGCTCTGAGGAATGCGAAAAATAAAACTGAGGCAGTTGCTGATGTTTGCTGAAAATCAGATTCTTTAAAGATACGGAAATTTTTCTTTATTGTTACAATCGGTGAATTAATAAGTAAGAGAAAGTCTGTCTGTTTTTTTGTCATGACTGTTTAATATTTGTTACTCTTTATGCCTGCTAGTTAAATAAGTGTCTAATTTTCTAATGGTAATTGTGACTTTGTTCCTTTTACGAACTAATGAAGCCTTCCTACCTTCACTCTATTGTTGCTTGTCACTTTCTGGGACGTTTAAGTGCAATGCCATCGGTTTTTTTTAATCCTAGGCGAGTGTCCACTCTAAATAAAGACAATAAAGAATGGACACTCACCTAGGATTAAAAAAAAAAGCCGATGGCATTGCACTCAGACTACTGCACACTGCTGCTCGGTTTTTGGAATTCTTGGTTTTAACGGTATATATTTTCATACAAAGACCAGGCCCCAGTTGTTCAAACATTGGATAGCGCTATACACCGGATAAATCCCTATCCAGCAGATAAGTATTGGGAAAGCTAATTGCACTATCCATTGGACAGATATTTATCCGGTGGATAGCGCTATCCAGCCTTTGAACAACTGGGACTAGATACAGGCCGCGCTGTCTCGTAGTTCCTACATGTGAAACTGGAAACGAGCAGCGCGCCCAATGAATGCTGGGACTGCACACGCTTCGTTCTCTTTTCCGCCATCTTTGGTTTAGAAGTATCAGAGATCTGTGTTAGACGAGGTACAAACTTGTTTTTCCCTCATGAATCGTAAGTAAGTCATCAGTTCTGTTAACTGAAAGTTGATTAGTTGTATGACTTGTTTAGATCGGAAAACATCATGCAGAACGAAGCAGGGGACTATGTGGATATGTACACTCCACGTAAATGGTGAGTTTGCATCATTTCTGTACTCATAGTTTTGATAATTTTCCGCTGGTATCTATATTAGGACTGGATAAAAATTTCCTAGTTGATTTTCTTTCGTAAGTTAACCCTTGTGATTTTTAACCTTTGCTTCTGAGTTTTTGTTACATGAAGAACATGATTAAGATGATCTTGTACATGTCTTCACGCACATGGTTAAAAATTTGTTCTGTTTCTTCAAACAGCTCCGTCACTAACCGAGTGATTGCAGCAAAGGATCATGCTTCAGTCCAGCTTAACGTCGGAGAGGTAAATTTACCTTGGAGAACCTTTAGCCGTAAGCAATTTTAGTTATTACATATGCTAACTACCTGCATTATGTGGTTCCAGAAAATATCTATACCCCCCCTCCCCAAGATAATTTTTGTCGGTTTATATCGCCCACCCCTCCTAAAATTCCAATTTAGCACCATATTTTCTTTTGCTTTTGCAACCTTCCTCCCCTTGGATGAATGGTGAGAGGGGTACCGATGGAACTGCACATTTGGTAGATTAAACTTTAATGATTGTTTTAGAGCAAAGGATAATTTACATATGACAGGAACAGTTTTTGTGCCAAGTACTTGAATTTGTTTGTAGTTTGTTGGGAAGATTTCTCAAGTTCGTACATTAATCATGAGGCATGCTGCGGTACTACTTCTATGCTGTTTCTTACAAAATTTGTAATTAATGGCAAACCTGTGAGGAGTTTGAGAAGGAAAATGCATGCATAGCTAACGTGTGGACCTGTTCAGAAATCTTACTGTTTGGCACTTTTTGCTTCTACCAGTTGTATGAAAGATCAAGAGGAAGAAACTAATATATACTAGTTGTGCAATGTCTGAGTGGTATACCTTGGAATATCCCACGAGTCACTTGTAGTTTGTTTGTATACACATGAATGAGACTGTTTTTGAGAGCAAACAAAATACTTAGACCCCAATAAAGTATTGGGCTATAGCTTAAATTATTTTTTGAACAAGGACCATAAAAACTGCATGTAGCCATATTGAAACTTGATAATCACACTGTCTTTATTGGAAACCCGGCCAAGACTCAACTGTTTGGCTTGTTGTAGATTGATGAAACTGGTCGCTTCACTGGCAGTTTCAAGACCTATGCTTTGTGTGGAAGCATCAGACAGATGGTATGTATTGATACTCTGAAGCATATTGTAAAACAGTCGTAATTATGGTACTGAAAGGTCAACCCTCTTGTACAAGAATATCACCACTATAACCTGTTGTGTAAAGAAGTACATTTATGCAAGTTATATCATAGTATTTGTTACTATTTAGGTCTGAGTATTTTTGCTTTCTGTAGGGTGAAGCTGATGATGCCCTGACCAGGCTTTGTATTCAAGACGGCATCGTAAACAAGTATGTTACCATCTGCACGAGGGGGGTATAGTAGTTAGGTGTTTGCTTTGGTAACTTGTAATTAAAGTTTACATCACAGTCATTTTTCATGGAGTTTCCTTAATTTAACTGAACATGCAACAATCAAGATAGCTAACTTGGATCTCTGGCCATGAAGGATGTTCAGCTGTGCTAGGAGCTACAGGCTACATTTCTATAAATATCACCTGTTTATTTTTGTGCTTTACACTTTTTTCTTATGTCTAGTTTGCAAATTTTACCATTTACATTTAGCTGAAGCAACTCCAGACTGATGCAGTGCACAAATAATTGAATAATACTGTCTGTACTCAATTTTTTTGTTTCATTTCACTTTACAGGAATTATAATTCTTGAAGCAAAGTTTAAAACAAGAGAGGAATAGTTTTTGAAGACCAATAAACTCATGTGTCCACTGTACTGGGTGCTTTATATTTCTCTTGTGGCTAATGAAATTGTAAAATAGCCCCTGACTGACTTTTTTGATACACCTGTCATTGAATTGCTGTAAATATTCATCACCTCTTTTGGAGGGTGTATTGGTGGCTAGGTAATTGCCATAATTGCTTGGTTTGATCAAAATCCAGTCTTTTTTTTTTTTTTGTCTTATCTCCAGGTGGTCAATTCCAAAATTTTGGTTCCTGTTTTTCTATCCTTTATTAAAATAGCAAAGCAGTCAATGCTGTGCTGTCCAAAAAAATCCCACTACAGGCTCGATCACGGACCCAGTCCACGGGGAATATGACGAATTTCTGACTTGTCATGCCTTTAAATTACGTTGTAGAATTTACACCCTTGAAATTCAAAATCAAATCGTATGTGTTTTTATCCCTTAAAATCAAAAGATGCTTCTGCTGTGAAATACTCCTTCAAAACCAACAAGAAATATGGCTTCTTGATCATTTGTACGTCTTAGCGATTGAAAAAAATGGCGTAAATAAACCAAAGAAGGTAGCAATTAAAATTTAGATAGTAAAAAGTACAGATGGTCCGTGAGAGGCTTGAACTCTCGACCTCGGCGTAGCTGCCGCAAGGGTATCAGCATCGCGCTCTGCCGACTGAGCTAACGGACCACAACACGTTTACATAAGGCTTTCTTTTTTACTAAAAATGTCAGGGTACTTATCATAACAAAAACAATTGCTTTAATAGGCCACATTCGCATTCTCGGTATTGAACTGGATCTAGCATGAAGTGGAGGCTCTTGCGGGGGAATACATTTACCTATGAAAAGATTCCCCTGCGAGAGCCTCCACTTCATGCTAGATCCAGTTCAATACCGAGAATACGAATATGGCCTATTGTGTTTTTTAGTCTGCCCTCTGGTCTTTAATTTTGGTTTCCACTCTTTTCGTGTTTTTGTTGAGCAGTGAGTTCAGAAACACCCGCTTAGAACTAGTTTTACAGGCGTTTTGATACTATCTGAGGGAATCGGAAATTATTTTTCCATGAGAACAGCTGGATGGTAGTCGGCACCCACTCAGGATTTCTGGTCCCCAAATCCCAGAGTACTTTACTCGGCTGTGGTCAAACGTCACTTGATACAAGTGGTCGTCATTGGTGCTTTGCGCGCGCTTGGCCGGGAGATCTGACTTTGTCGGACAAAGTCCGGTTTGATGTTTGATAGCTCAAGTTGCCTCAGGAGTCCTCAAGACACGGAGAGAAGAACTTGACGAGTTGTTGCTCAATACTGCGAACAAAAAGCTATATGCACTTCTTTGTTTCAGACATCAGGAGAAGCGGAACCTGTGTAATATTTTTCAATTATTAATAGTAATTACCAGTAGCAGGGGTTGGCGCAGTGGTGAGAGCGCTCGCCTTCTACCAATGGGTCCGCGGGTTCCATTGTAATAAGTGGGCTGAGTTTGTTGGTTCTCTACTCTGCTCCGAGAGGGTTTTCTCTGGGTACTCCGGTTTCCCCCTCTCCCCAAAATCCAACATTTGAGTTAAAAGAGCATTAGTGCTCGGTTACAAAGAAACTGTGGTGCTGCGTCGGTAGGGGAGTTGTATACAAGAATTTGGTTTTATTAACGGAGTTGATAATGTAAATTGACCACCGTACAGGGATTCTAATTAACAATTATTCCTCGAGCCCGAGGCCATGAGGGCGAGAGGAATAATTGTTTTAGTAAAATCCAACTAGTTGGTCAAAAAAATATCGAGACAAAACATCTTTCGCTGGTTAAAGCTAGACTTAAATTCTTATTTGCCGCCAAAACAAAGACGATAGAAGTAGTAGCTGCAAAAGGAGTCAAATTTACGGTAACATTTATTTTGTGCATTCCTACCGTTAAATATATTCATTCCATATTTAGTTGACTTCTTTGTAGATTTTGGTATAGATTTAGGTAATAATGACCTCAAATACTCGTCCGAAACTTCAGCAAAACGCGATTCAGCCGCCATTGTTTTGGTTTTCAAAGCCGGCGCTTTTCGCTACTAGTGGGTTATAACAAATAGCCTACTAGTAGCTCAACCAATCAGAACGCAGCATTGATAATAGATCATTAGTTGGATTTTACTAAAAGCTGATAGCCCATCGTCAGAGCGAATCGAAGGGCTAACGCTCAAAACGTCAGCTTTTAGAATCCCTGTACGGTGGTCAATTTACTTTATCAACTCCGTTGATAAAACCAAATTTTTGTATACAACGATTTCAGACTTTTTAAAATTTACGGTCAAATTGCCTGACGTGAGTAAAGCAGGAGTCCTCATGAATGGAGAATTGTCCTCAAGCAAAGAGACCTGATTTGATTTAAGTTTACAGAGAAAAGATGTTTATCTGCTAGCTTACTTCGCGGATTATTCAGGGGCGGAAATCTCAGCTTGATTAAAAGGATCAAAGTTTCGATGTCCTGTCAATATTATGTAACAGTGTTCTCACGCGGCTTATTGCTTTCGCTGGGTTTCGCATTCAAATTATTTATAACCAGGCTGTAACTTCCTTGGTTCATGATGAAACCGAAAGTCACGTGCTAAGACTGCTAATGACAACTCTGAATAGGACTATAGTTCCTCACAAGCCTATCATTACACTTTGCTGTTAGCAACTATTACCCATCGATTTAAATCCTTAAACCTAAAGGGAAATCGGTAAGCGTGTCTCCCAGGTGACATTAAATACCGGCTAAAGTTATGAAAGGTCACGATATTTTTGGTAACGCTGTCAAATAAGGAACGAATCAACCATGACAAAGGCTATAAACGTACAATAAACTTGAGACAATAATCAAGAGCTGTAGGGGTCCATACAAGGCCATCAGGTAAATGTTTAGGCTGATGTGGACTTTACTATTTGGTTTTACTCAAAGCTTGTTAGCTTTCTTTGTGTTGTACCATTACCTTTTTATTTGTGTTTGATTTAAGACCACCAAAATCTTTGGTCACTGAATCATGAAGGCTGTTGACAGGGCGATTAAGGATTGCGAACTTTAAGAGGCCTATGAACAACATTTGTTTTCATTTGCCGTTATTCAAATATGGATTATTTATTTTCTTTATTTCTTTTACTCTAGTGGGTTCTAAGTAAGGAAGTATCTTTACAATAGAATAACGTTTGTTCTCAGTGGCAATTCGTGACTACAGTCATTTTCAGGAAAACTGAGAGTCAAACAAACAAGTAAGGTGGGAATCGCATTCGTATCTGTTTGTTTAGCATCAGGTACATGATACGATACATTCTGAACCCGTACCCAATATCGTGATGATCTTCAGTTTGCAATCAAGCGTGGCTCCGTTTCACAGCATGTCACTGCTGCCTGTCAGCCTTTTTCGAAAAAATAAATAAAGATAGGGATTTCAAATTTGTTTATTTGTGATTCATCTAGGCTATGCAAGTCACGGAACTGCATTATAGAAAACTGCATTGCTTTGTCTCCGCAGGTGACAAGTGTTTTTCCTCATTACGCGGGTGGAGGAAGTGAAGGTCTTTTTCCCTTGGAATGGATGCCATGGTCAAAAGCTTCTCCCTGTATTTCCTTTGGTAGCTCTGCTTCTTTGCAAACAAGATCAACTTTTTTGAAAAAGTGGGCTACCACGAAGGAAAAGAAGAAAAACTCGCTTACAACAACAACAATTCCCAACAAAACCATTATCATGATAAAATGTTATTCCACAATTTTGTGTGTAATTTCGACATGCTTGGTTCCATAATGGTGACGTGAAAAACAAAATGACAACGCTAGATGCTGACAACTGATTCCTGTGCTTTCGTATGAAAGCTGAAACTTTGGCCCAAAATCAACAGAATGCAAGACGCCTGTACAGATACATAGTCCGTGCAAGAACAAACCTAACTGTATCACCCCTAAGGGGCTAAACGCATCGCTGATCAAAAAAACGCTGAAAATACTAAAAGGCCAACAACCGTTCTGGTTTTGTTTCCTTCAGGGCATTTACCTGAGGCACAATCGCGCCTTAGGTGGTGACCTGAAGAAAATAAACAAACCAACACAATAAGAAAAAAAAACCGAACAAAAGGCATCATTATCTCCTCAGAACTTGCATCTTTGATTACTACTTTGATCTGTTCCTCTTATCTTTATAACATTTTGTGGTTTGGCGAGCGAGGAACAAGCGTACCAATTGCTTTTCAGATCAGATAAGATAAACATTCCTACTTGAATTGCTCCTGTTTATTTCCACGCGATTATGATTTGGACTTACAGCGCACTTTCCGCTTCTCACAAACCTAAACGTCCAGTGTGGAGGGCGTATAAAAACTTCCGAATTTGCACGTCACTGACACGGAACTTGTTACGTCCGCCTACTATTCCTTCCGTGGGACATGGGGGGTGGGGGTGGAGACAGGAATGTTGGCTCGGACGAATAAGCCAATCAGCGCCACTCAACATTATGGCGTTTCAGTGGCACATGGCTGCCGTTTGTGGTACAAAGGCCTGACCTGAACTAACGTGACAATGATTTAAGCCGATTTCAGCCTTCTTCCACCTTGGACGTCTCTTACATCACGTTTTAGAATTTACGTTACTAACATTCTTCACTTGAAAAATAGAACCAATGAAGGTTTGATAAGAAATGGTCCTTGAGGTCTCTTTAAAATGTTAAGAAGGGAAGACATTTGTCAGAATTTGATGCCATTTCAAGGGGATACGTAAAGTGTGTTTGTCGACTGTCTAAAACCCTAAAAATGGAATCGGTAGATAAGCACAGAGGAACTGTGGAGAGGTCACCAACTTAACAGTGATAGCTTTCATAAACAATTATGGTTAAAGTCTTTATCACTCTAAATTATGCCACTATAAAATGTTCAGTTTCGGTTAACTGCTTGTCCATGTTCAGAATCGACTTTTTGATTTTTCACACGAAAGCTTCAGCCTCGAAAGGTGTTAAAAACAAAGGCATTTTTGGTGACCAACCTCTTTATATGATTAAAGAAATAATTCGCAAAGGAAGGCAGGGTCAAGCATTTGGCTTCTAAAATAAGGACAAGAAGGTACATGACAATAAACTTCAAAGAAAAGTTCGTGACGAGTGGAGAAACATTATACTTTGTGGGCTGGGACCACATCCGCTGGAGACAATATTTATTTCGCGCTAAGAATCTCAAATCTTTTAACCTTTTATTCTTTATTCACGCAAACACGATTGCGTGCGGGGGAATTATTTTTCGGGCGATGACTTGTTATTCTTTGAACTCCAAAAACAAGGCTCAAATTAGATCACGTCATTAATAAGGTGATACTTTAAACCTCTTAGCTCCAAAAAAAGACTCCTTTGTTTACATAAACCAACATCAATCAACTGATGCGGAGCATTGAAAAGGAGAAGCGCTGTCAAACAGGAGTCAGTTGAACCACATCAGCACAGACACAACATCAGCAGCGAGAGAGAACAACAACAGTATTACTAAGGAGATTATTATGAGGCAAGAAGGGGAAAGGGACTGCCAAGAACTAACGAAAAGGAGAAGAAGAAATAGAAGAAAAGAAAACAGCAGTGCTAACGTTTACAATTCTGTTACAAAACAAGAGAAACTGGAGAGAAGAAACGCTTTTCGGGAACCCGGAGGAAAACGCAAAGAATATAAGTTGAACAGTCGCAACGAGCAGAGCCGGAGGTATGGAATGATAGTGGAAGACATAAACATTGATATGGATGAAATCGTTTATGACATTCAACAAGGCAAGCTCTCATTAGAAGCTCTGCCCAAGCTAGGACTCTTTCCCTTACACGAAGCTGTCGCACGCGGGCTCATAGACTGTGCTGAGAGTCTCATAGAACTTGGACTACAACTAACAAGCGAGACACCTGATGGACTGACACCGCTTGAGATAGCAGTAATGGCCGGAAACTTTGATGCGGCGGCACTGCTCATTCATTATGGCGCTCCCATTGATCGCATACGAGATGGAATCCCGCAATTTGCGAGATGACTGTTTTGTTCCTCAGACATCTCAGCGGATTAATTTCAAATAACATTGAAGCGTTTAGAAATGTTTACAGAGAACTGTATGCTGTACCATGCTTTGTTCACCCAATCACCGTCTTCATTTTCATAGCTGTAATTTATATTTTTCATCCCGGCCATACGGACAAGTCAACAGACTCCGCAATCAGGATTGGTAGTTTGTAGTGAAACTCACAACGCGCTATTAACAGCCTATTACGATAGCGTTAAAGGAAGACTTAATATTGAGCGATATTGTGTATTTATTAAAAAATAAACGTACTTTTATCATCATGGTTCATTTTCTTGTTGTTGCTAATAATAGTTTACAACGGAGGCCTGAGACAATCTTCTTATATTGCTGTGATCCATTGGCACAAAACTCCATTATTCGGGGCTTGTCACCAGTTTTAGTGAGCGAAATAATCAGGCGAGAGATAGAAACGCGAGGCTGAGGCAATTGCCAGATAAAGGTTCAAAATGGGAACTTCATCAGCTTTCATATTTTTAGTAATTTCCGTGTAACTACATTGAATTGCGTCGCTATAATCAAAGTAAATGTGCCATTCGTTGTTTCTTGGCAACAGTCTTATCATCACTTTAATGGTTGGCTCCCAGTTCTTGACCAACAGAGTCTCATTGGCCTTGGTTTCATTATCGTCTAAACACGTGTATTTATTAAACGCGTTTTATTGATTAACTGTTTCATACAAATTGCGCAGGATTCTAAACCTCGTGTCAGTAGCAATGAAAGGAAACAAAATTTCAATGGCAAACTTTACAGACGATAGTAATGAGCTTTGCGGTTCTTTATATAATTAAAAATGAGTAAAGGGATTCATTATGGTACTTATCCAGTGAATAAGTGCCGACAAACAATGCATTAGAATTCTTCTACAAGCAAACGTGATTTTCGTGGCAAATTGATCTGTCGATTTCTTCTCTAGGTTTAGAGAATTGCTGACCTCTTCTATGCTCACGCAGACAACCCATAAGTAAATTACATTGAATCCATTGATTACAATGTATTTCGTATCAGAAGTAAACATTGTTTTCGTTTCCTCGGTCGATAGAGATAGCTAATCTTTTGTTAAAAGCTGATGTACATTTTGAAGTGCGCAGTGTTTTTTGCGCATTTTTTTTCATTGCATTGTTTGCATTGTTGATTTATCTTTACTCCCACCTTGAATTTCCTTCAATTCTCAAACGTACGTGAAAGATGCATTATAGAATTCTTCCTCCCCAAACCACTGATTTTGTGCTAAACCTCAACTGGTGATCGAGGCACGTGAAGAAACGTCTCAAAACGACTGGCTCTTTTACAATAGGATTTCCGGGAAACGCAACCATCGTGCTCAAGAAAACGTTCATACATGGGCAAACCATTCTTATCAAAGTAAGTTTAGATTCCATTACGAATATCATAATTACAATTGACAGATACGTTTGTTTAACAAGGGGGGAATATTTTCATCCTAACGCTAGCTCGCTTTTTCAAATTTATCGCACCCGTAAGAAGTCAATACGCCGAAAATAACCCATTTATGTCACTAAACTGTATTACGTAAAATATGACATCAAGATAATCATTTGAAATACCACTGTATAAACAAAACAAAAAATGGAAAGCCATGAAATAAGGATTATTAAAAAATTTCAAGATTGCAACAGATTACGAAAACCATAACTGAAGTGGTCGGATCAAGGCAACAAAAATTTGAAAATAACAGGTCAACGTGTGTCAATTATAAACAAGAAATGCTCTTTCTTGACATTAATTACCTAAAACTCCCGAGTTTGAATTTTTTGGTTTAAAAATATCGGGCGGTGTTTTAAACTTAATTCTTATTCCTAGCGTGGTGAAAGGTAGAATTTCCTTGAGATATTATGGCATCGGTTCACCCTAATGACGTGGAGAAGACACATTTCAAAGGTTCGCGTGAAAACAATTAAATTGAATTGTCGTTTTCTTGTGCTCGTTTAATCGTTCTTTTAAAAAATTTTTTTCCTAAAACTCCTGCCTTACTGATTCAAAACTTTCAACAATAGTGATACCAAAATAGAGAGTTATGTCAAGTCCCGTTACATTGTCACTTTTAAGGACAAAATTAATAACCTCAGGATGTTATTCTTGGAGAAATACCTGTGGGTTTTGCATACCACACGAACTTTATTTTTCAATGGCCGTGGCCCCGGACAAAGGTTCCGTAATTGTAAGTGAAGGTAGCGTTCTTGTAAACAATACCTATAATTCTTTCATGATCACGAAAGCGGGTCACGATATGATTTGGGAAATTAATCCGGGAAAAAATTCGAAACATATTTTCCATTGTGTAAAATCATTTTGCGGTATGTATAGTCTCTTTCCATTATTTTGCGATGGTCTTCTCACGTTAGAATTCTAACTGGACCTCAAATTCGACCTTGGCTGGCTTAGCCTTTGTGAGACCGTTAGAACTGAGACGTGAGCGGAAAGAAATACTGAGATCAATGATCTTTGCTGATCCAATAAGTAATCACTTTCATTCACTTAATTGATGACAAAGAGGCCATAGATCCCTCTAAATACATCCGCTTGCACAAACATCATCGGCCTCATACAGAAGAAATCGCTATGACAACGGAGTCCACATTTATGACAGAAAACGTGGTTTTAAGAGCGCAGATCTGTTTCAAGTGTGACCAACGCTTGTAGGAATCTTAAATTAAATGTCATAGTATAGGTAGTTTTAGTTGATTATCGGGGGTTGCCTTATAGATTGTTCGGTTCTTTTCCCTTACCGTTCAGCAAAGATTTTAATCATGTTTAGCTGCCCAGACTGTTACAATCATTTCCTGTTCGGTTACACCACGCGAGCATAGGGAATGTTGAGCTGGAAAGGTTCACCGGGAAAGGTTCGTAGGCTTCCATTTCGAAGGACGCTTGAAAACGCAGTTGGGTACGGAAGCAGAAACCCACAACAGCGTTAACTTTTGAGTTACTGAACCACGTTACTGACACTAACTGGCTGCAGGCAGGTAGCGCCATGTGAAGCCTGTTCGCAGGGCAGGCAACGAAACGACGGAAATCTCCCTAATTAAAGAGATATATCTGTTTATCAATAATTTTAATCATCTACGTACTTGAGGCCACGCATTTTTTTTCAGGTTCTATTGTTAAGAGGCCTTCTCCTTCAATAACGCTGAACAACCCCCAATAACTAACATTACTGATAATAAACCAAACTACAGATTAGATGTTAAACGCCGGAATGTCAAGGCCTTCTGTTTAGCTGTGCTGTACATCAGTAGCTGGCAGTAATCCAATCTGATAATAAGACCTGCTCATAGGATCATAATAACTCTAATACATTCAAGTACCAAAGATCAGAGTATGCGATACAAACTTCAAAAACAAACTGATAAACATGCAACCACCAGAGAATAGGATTGAAGCACTGGTTGTAGAAAGCTGGGGGTGGGGGTGGGGGTGGGGATTGCGATGGGAGTGGGGGAAGGACACTGGTAGTTGACATATGTGAGCGTAGCATTTACAAATGATAATACTGGCAGAATCATATAACTACTGGATATTCAATTCTCTCAGTGCGATGTACGTAACAACCACTTCCTTCCCCGGGTCAGCAGAATCAAAACATTTCGGGATGGAAGCCGAAGATTTCTGTAAACATATACCGAGAAGATAAATCCCACATATTTTTATCTTGTGAGATAATGTTCATCAGACAAGAGTACTCTAGGTTACCAAACCTGATTGGCAATTGTCTCTTATTATATCATACTTAGCAAGCTCCTTGCTGTGAAGCATTTGAACCCACACAGGAAGGGCTCCTTTAGGAGACCCACCTTTAAAACCCTCCACGGTAAACTGTGACTATTACTTCACCAGACCCCTCTTCCGGTATGTAAGACGTCTTAAAGGACAGATTCATTGCATTAAGACGCCTTACACTCGACTCACTTAGAAAAATCACCCTTAGCAGTAAAGACTGCTTGAGAAGAAAAATCACTCTTATTACAATACCAATTCAATACCCGGACGTCGAGGTTTTCATATTAATGATAAACTCTTCTCTATCTTAACACTCACGCAACTGCAGCCCAAGCCATCATGACGCCTGTGTTTAACTCCACTTCATTTTCGACAACAGATATCATGATTTAAGGAACACCTCTCGTACTACGACCAAAGATAGCTGACTGTGTCCCAGCTATAATCTTGGACAGAATAAAATGAGAAATAAAACCCCCCTCCCCCCATATCAATGTTGAGTTCGCGCGCAAACCAAACTGCGCCTTTTTTTCATCATTGAAATTGGGGAGGGGCTTAAATTTTTCATTTGTTTTGACCGAGATTGTAGATTCGGTTGGTCGATAAAAATAAACCTTTGTTTACCAAGACCACCCAGTCATACCCTTTACAATATTAATCCTACAGGGAGTTAAATGACCACATTCAAGGTGACAAAATATGATATTTTAAAGTTATTCAAAGCGTTTCGAAACAAGCTAAATATGTCCCGCCGCAGTTGTATGCCCTTAGATTAATAAACAACATGATAGTACTTGAAAAACTAGCAATTTATTATGTATCAAAATGACATACATCATTCGTTTGCATGATCCGTATTTAATTTCGCTCACGCTCAGGGGAAACAATGAACGTACGCCGGTCTAGTTCCATATTTTGTGCTGTCCTTGCGAGGCCACCCAACAAAGATGTCTAGTAGACACCTCACTGTGTGGTGCTATGATGCCCCACCGTTTAGATATTTGTTCACGTTTAAAACTCCTGAACTAACATCCATTAGACCAGCTTTGGTGCACCCAGCCTTGCTAACCTTTCAAACACAACAAACAACACCACTTAAAATCATGCCAAACCGCGATGATTTGTTTTATCCAAGCGCAATTCCGGAATTGTGCCATCCTATATAGGGTCTCTTCAATGTAGCCCTACATTAGAAACTTGGCCAACCTCTAACAAAATCTTCTTCTACTTCTTCTAAGCCTTTTTCTAGGCCCCAATTGTTTCAGTTTATTTGCGTTCTGCAAGGAATCACCATTACTAATCCTAAATGTGTTCTACTCGAGTGAATAATGGTTCTTCGATTGAAATAATCCCCTCAAGCCCCCCTTCAGCGGATTTTACGATGAACAAAACTTCACAGAAATGTCACGTTTTATCTGGAGTTAAGAAATGCACTGGTCCAACTGTTGACGGGTCACTGACTAAACCTTGAACACTTATCCATGCAAGTTTTTAAGGCTATCGCGCGCACGCTCACTTGCCAAGATGGTTCCGTGATCTGCTCAAACCATGACCACTTCTTTACGTTTAGTTGAAAGTTCAGACGGGTGGATTTAGATTTTCTTGGTGGGATTGTCGAACACTTACCAACCACTTAAAACCTCAAATCCCAGAATATCACTTGACCTGATTATTTTCAGTTGGTTACAGTTGATAAACCCTTGATCAACAGATAAAACCACTCCACTGCAAATACAAATGTGCAATGGAAAGATATTTACTGGATGCGCCACATAAGGGAAAGGATTATCGGAAATCCGGACGGTCTTATCACAATCCTACCTTGTCTTTCCCTTCAGTTTTGGTTATCTTCATGTTATGTCCATTTTCCTCTGCTTTTCGCTTTATGCCGATCCTGCATTCACCTGTAAGCAAATCAAATGTTATTGTGAAGGAGACAAAGTATTCGAACGAGTCAAAATAGAGATTCTAGACCATCAAAGGCAACGGAAAAGCTACTATTATCAGCCCAGGGTTAAGGGTTAAGGGTTAAGTCACCCCAGTAAACATGCCTCCGGTCCTCTATTTTCTTCGGAGCTGTCAGTATGATTTTCAGAGAATAAAAAACAGGGAAGATGTTTCTCGAGCAACGTAATTGCTGATTTATTTTAGATTTTAGCAGCTCTCAGGTATCTGGTGAAGTCTGCTTTAACTCCAGTAAATGAATGTTTGTGCTGGGGATCGGGGATCGGGGATCGGGGATCGGTCGGGAAAGCGGTGCGTTTTGGGGAGACGTACCGTTTTGTAGCGAGGACTTTTCTCTTTTTCTTATGTCAAGACCAGCACTGTAATGTGGCGGAACTTCTGAAGAACAAAACATAGAACAAAAAATACTACTTGTGGTAAACTATAAACCAGATTGGAGAACAATGCAAACCAAAGCATACAAAACAAACCATGGTCGATATGGCGCAAAGCCAGAAATCTCTTATTGGTATTGTCTTCCCAGAATTCAAGTGTATCTTATAATTCATGGCTTGTTTCTTTCCAGGAAGTTCTTTGAACTGCATCTGTGACCGCAATCATTGGTGAGTTATTCTAACCTGAGGCCGTGATATCAGTGTACGCTTCAAAGAACCGTATTTTGTCGGCAGGGTCCCGGATATAACTTGAAAAACCTGATGAAATGAAGAAAAGTAGAGCTGTTTTCAAAGACACACCAGATGGCAGCAAAATAAAGATATCAACCGAGAGAACATCGGAACGAACCTAGCAATAACGGATACTGAGCCTCGTTCCTCGTGAACAGCGGTTTAAGTCCATCTAGGAGCGAGTCCAAGTTGCGTGTCTGAAAAAAAAAAAAAAACACTGAGCAGTAGTCTATGGCGTACGGAGCAGGGAACGTCATTTACAAGTAACAAACCATACGTTTTAACACATTTTCTAAAAGGAAATCAGAGCGAAACGACTGTTTGGTGTTTCACCTGTTTGTAGTCATTGAGAATCTGTGAGAATGTTCTGTAGTGTTCATCACTGAGGGCTTGTTTCACCTGCAAGAAAGTACCAGTACTTTTGGGTTAATTTGGAAATCCTTGAACTAAAGTATCCCGGCACTGGTTGAAGTGCGGGGTGAGAACAATCATCGAAGTACTGATGTGGCCAAGTGATTCAAATGCCTCTATCACAACCTCATTAACATATCAAAAGATAAAAAATATTCCAGTATCGACCGGAAAGATTTCCTCACAACTTCCCACATTAATTATACATTCATTTTGTGACTCACACTCTATTGCTGGTTTGCATGTGACGTTACGGCGGCCATGTTGGTGCACAAAAACAAAGGAATGGCGGTCATGTTGGTGCACAAGGCTAACACTCTGGGAATTGAACTATTTTTATGCAAATACTTTCTTTTGTTTCATTGAACCAATATAGGTAAAGGTAAAGGTACACGTTATTTAACTTCGGAAGTTCCTTTACTCTCTAGAGAGTATTCTCCCAGGAAGCCGACGGTGCGCTCATTTTACCCCCTCTTCACATCAGTGCTCCGTTTTAAGGGTATTTAAAGCTACTTAAGCTACACTGAAAGGAAAGAAGTCGAAACAAGGATGTGAGATCCAGGGATCGAACTCGGGACCTTATGCACCAAGGCCGCACACTAACCGACTGTGCCACCCTTGCTCCTTATGTGGCCGCTGGTCACGTGACTAAAAACCAAGAATTTGTTTTTGGAACAGGGTTAGTATAAAAGTGGTGCATGAATAATTAATGTGGAGAGCTGTGCGGAAATCTTTCCCAAAATATCATCTGCCATCTGATGGCCCGGGTTTTTCCACGGAGAGGTCACCGAACAACATGTCGCACGTTCAGGAACTCAAACTGCACAAAGTCAATTCGCGACACTGCTCACCTTAACTATGTACGTCTTGGCCTCGTTCAATTTTTGCGCCTTAGAGGGAGGCAACATTTGTTGAATTCCAGTCTGAAATAGAGATGACAATTTAATAAGTGGCAGTCATACTAAGACAACGTCAAAGCATAACTCAACGTTAACACCATTAGCAGCGATAGAGTTAGAAGTAGAGCAAATCACCCATCATAATGACAGCAATAAACAAATTAACAGATGTTCATTGACCTGTCTTGGTATCTCCTCTTTAGCTTTCACAACCTAAAACAACGGAAACAAGAGTACGTTGTACATTACTACCATGTCAGAAGACTTACCTAAAGGGACGATTTAGAGGACACAGTTCCATATGGCACTTGGTTAAAGTTTGCCTGTTCCTTAAGTCTGAACTTGATTACATTTGACTGCTGACTTGGGCTCATCACTGAAACCTCGCTACATTACACCGCATCGCCGTCTAAATTTCGTGCGAAGAGGCTAAAGAATGCGGCCCTTATTACCGAATTTAATCGCTTTAGCTGTCACTGGGTGGTTTGGAAATAATACCTAAAAATTAATATCAAAATTGAGGCACAGAACTGCTGGCTGGTTCATGGCCATTCCTCTCAGTTTGCGAATAATTTGCTTTCTATTCTGTAACATCCAAGTGCAATATGAAGATTTCACACTCGAAATGTGCCAAATTACCGCTCACAGATTTACACATCCAATCAATCATTTACCTGATGGTTTTATCGCAAGGAGATGATATTGAAATAACAAAGATTCTTCGGCGTTACCTTTAAAACTTTTTTAGGCTTGACGGGAATTTTCGATTCTTTTCTGTTCATAATAGCTTCTGACAGCGTTCTTTCCTAAGTGTAAACAATTATCTATTACATATTGATTATTTGTACATAGTATTGTTCTTAGACGTCCTATGAAATCAACAGGCTCTTCATTTTGGTATTTGCTTCGATTTGCTCTCGAATGGCGCGCGGTCAAAACAGGGGGATTGGGATGAGCGAGGAATAACCCAAATGGAGAGCCTGTTTGCAGGCTAAAATGAGCTGGAAACCACAGGCAGCCCAGTTGTACAATTTTTGCGGCAAGCTACGCTGGCGTTTTAAGGTAATTCCTATGAATTGCATTGCGCACCTTACTGCGCATAATTTCTTGCATCAGCAGCGCGCGCACGAGCGCGTGCTTGTTCAAAACATTGCAGTTTTCTGAAGGAGTCATCGCTAGGAATAGGTAAATGGCGATTTTCTCGCAAACGAGTATGGGGACCTATGTTTTTCATTTCTCATATTGAAAGAAAATGCAATTTTCTATGACTATCCAGATTTGAGGAATTTTTTATTATCCAGTTTTTCATTATTCACAGAAGATCTCCTTTACGATGAGGCTATTAAATCTTCAGTGGTAAAGCAAAGACGCAAAAAACACGACTTATCTTTCATTAGTTCGTTTTTTCGTCACCTATGGGAGTTAAGATTTCGACCA
>OX419345.1:22256999-22264499 GCA_948470475.1 Galaxea fascicularis
GATTAACAACTTTTACATGGGAGCTAAATGAGAGGAAATAGAACCTAATTAAGAACATTATGCATTTGAAGAATTTTTGAAATGCCAGTTTTTAATCAGTTCTAAATGCATTAGGTACGGCCAAATGGACTTATCACATGTTAGATTTTGATGCAGTCCAGATACCAAAAAACAAAAAACAAACAAAGTTCCATTCCGAGTGGCCAAGTGTTGGAAAACAGATACTCCCAGTATATAAATCTGAGCTTGATCATGTTTAGCAAAAAAATATTATTTACTAATGGGTATCCATATTCCATCTACTTCCAATTCACATTTCCATAGGATGTGAAAAAAATGTAAACCTACTTTGGAATCAAGGAGATAATTGTATGGCATAAATATGATATCTGCCCCTGTTTTGAGTTCTCTAGCCATGTAGTATGGGCATGCCCTAAGAAATAATAAATTAATGATAATCAGTGACAAATATTAAATCAACTTTTATAAATGCTATTATTGTATATTTACACCATTATACATTAAAATTAGACAGACTAAGCATATGTGTTATATCTTAGGGCCTCCACAGACGACGCAAGTTGTTTTCGACAACTATTTTCAGTTGACAACTTAATTGAGTCGACACTATTAGTGCTAGGAAATGCATTTCCACACACAAACTGTTTAGTTGCTGGTAACCTGTACACTCTGAGGGAGTTTTGAAACTTGCTTGTAGTACGCATGTGTACACTGGGCAAAAAATGATGACCATGAGTGACATTGAACATGCGTCGCTGCAAAATAGACTAAAGTGATTGATGACTTGCTCACAGACGGGAGAAAGCGAGTTGTCGATAACAAAACTGCTGTGTTTGTCATTGACAACTACAGTAGTTTTCCTAACTACTCTGTTGTCAATGGCTTTATTTTTCACCATTTGTAGTCGATAACTTGAGTAACACATGAGATGTTTTATCATCTATAACTTTTTGTTGTAGACAACTAAAAAGCTATCTATAACAATTTGCCTCGTCTGTGGAGGCCCTTATTTGTTTACTAATAAGACAAATCTTGAAGATATGATGATCATTACAATAATAAAAATTAAATAAAAATTATTATTATTGTGAATGTTATTTAAGCAGTAGCAAAAGTAAAGTCTGAAAAAATTCAGGCTTGAGCAACATTTGAACCCACAACCTTCACGATATCAGATGATTGACTGATCATACATGGTGCAAGTTGAACTTTATCTTAGTATGGCTACTTTAGATTAGTGATCATGAATTTAATAATAATATGGTTAAAAAGTTGTTAATTTCAAGATCACCACTTAATTGGTGCCAACTTGTGGTACATCATAGGAAGTGCTGGATATAAACTCTTATTTTACCAGTTCAGGGTACAAATTCACCTGTGCTTGTTTCCAAGTTGAACCAAATCTTCAATGTCAAGGATACCTTGAGTAAAGTCTTTGTTGGCCTTGTTGGCTGCATGCACAAAATAATACAGAATGTAACAACAGGCCATTAATAACTCAATAAAAAAAAATGGCAAAGATCAGTGTTGATTTTGTTGAAAAACAAAGCTAATATTTAACCTTCTTTGTACCTATATATATATAAATTTTATAATGTTTTTAATGTTAACAATATTGAACTGCTGGTATGGATTGAAAGAAGTGCCTGACCACAGATCCTAATGGTGCTTAAACTGATTCATGGATGGGATTTTCTGTAAATATGGTTATTCATCCTTTTCCAATGGTAACATAACTCTATACTGTTAGCTATGCCACACCTTCCAGGTTATTGTGAAACTGACAGGTTCTTGCCTGAACTTTAGCCCTGCACATGTGCACCTGTCATAAGAAACAGAGGAAAACGTACTGGTATGCCTTGTCATAACATTTACCAAAAACTGAAAGAATGGAACGTAGAATTTTACTACTGTAGGATGAGCAGCAAACAATAGGGTGATAATTAATCAGTCATTTAACATTTCTTTTCTCCTCTTCATCATAATCATAACTTTCATCATTTGGCCAGGACTGCAGAAAGCAAATCATGATTTTCTTACAAGATTACAACAGATCTCTTTCCTACCTTTGCTGAATTAGTTTCCTGTTTAAGTACTTCACTGTTGATACAGAGTTGTTCCCGAGACCCAATGATGCTGACTTTTGGCCTACAATAATATTTTATTGAAACATAATAGTGGCGATCAATATTACTTCAAATTCATACTGTTGAATACATTGTGGTTACAAGACAATGTGAATTCTAAAATCTAATATTCCATTACTGTTTACTTGATGTCCTGAAGGATCTACAAAACTAACTAAGAAACAGTTTTCTTCACAAGGATAAAAACATTAAGCATTGTTTCAGGTTCCTAGGTTTCTACATATGACTTACCTGTAGATGGTATTCTTAAGTTCCTGTACAGCTTGCGACAGTTGTGAGTGCGTTCTTGATGCATACAGGATTCTTGGAGCATCAAAAAATGATGCTACCATTCACAGAAAAATGGTAAGAATAGGAAGAAGGAAGAATCATTAATTTTATAATATTGCTAAATGAAAACTATAGGACTGACATGGCTGTCAAAAACATTTTTAGTACAAGGAGAATCTAGGAATTAGACAGCACTCAGGGGGTCACAACACCATTTTTTCCCCTACATTTTCTTTAACAGAGGAGCTTCAGCTGAGCACTTTCAGTATTGTATTGATAATTTAAGCAATGAGCATGGAGAAAGGAACTTGCTAACTTTCAACAACATGGAGAGTTAGTTTTGATGAAAAAAATGTGCCAATGTACAAGTTTTCAAAAACAAGAGAATATGCCATAACTTCATCCCTATTTTGAGGGGAAGGTCACCAGCAGCACAAATTCTGTTCATTTGCTTTACTCAGCAGAACCACAACCACTTTTGAGGTACTCGGGTGGGAAGCTAGACAAGTATAACTTCAATATAATATATTTACAGGTATTGTTTTAACCAGACCCAGACCAATACTTGTTAATTTTTTCCAGTAGCCAATGCAAATATTGAAGGTTTTAGTCTGGCAAATGTTGAAAAGAATTGCTAGTGATGGTAAATTGGTCACATAATATCCAGTGACTCAGTAAGTTGTGCCATTTATCAGAGTAAATCCAAGAAGAGCTCATGATCAGCATACAGGCTGTTGAATCTGTGCATGGTGCCCAATTTACCAGGCTGTCATCTCAGTGTTTTATATTTGAAATTTGTTTCTTCTCCCCTACTGATGCACCACCACAATATCTTTGAAAACTGACCCCTTCAACATCTGGGGTTTAGGGCTCCAGGATTAATTTTTCAGGGTTCTAGGGCTCCACAACATTTGCTTCAGGGTTCCAGGAAAAAATGGTCAGGCTCCGGGCTCCATGGAAAGAAAATTCAGGGTTCTGGGGTTCCAGGGGCCCTCCCTTTGGGACCCTGATCAGTGCTGCCACAAAGTTAGACACTTTAGCAATTTATGGTACAATACCTTTGTCATTATCTGATATACCCCAAGACTCGCCTTTAGCAGCATGTTGAAGTTCCTCACCAAGTGTTTGTACATAATTTGATTCTCCCTGATCAGTGCTTAGCCTCTGTTTAAGCTGAAGTTCAGCTACATAGGTTTCTCGCCAGGCTAATGTTGCACATAACAAACACAGAGTTTTTCCTGTGCCAGTTGGACTCTCCAGAATACCATTCTTTCCCTGCAGACATCAGTTGTGAAGGTAAGTTCACTTGTAATGACCACAAACAAATCCAGTGACATTTAGTGTTTACAAACTTCATTTTTGTCATTCAAATGTCCCAACCAATTAAACTAAATAATTCTTTGTTTCAACACAAAAGAAATCTGGTTCACCCAATATCAACCAAATGGTAGCATACTCCAAAAAAAATCACTATAGACTCGTAGATTTTCCTTGTTATAGGACCTATGTTCAAGAAAAATTACTTGATTTGCATCTCTGTAAAAGGAAAAGTACATACAGAACTAATCAATCAATCAATTTCCCACAATAAATCAATGTGTATATTATAGCATTTTTACTTTTCAAATAATGGCTTTCATAAACAAATTCAAAACAAGAGAAACAGAGACTAAACAGATTGTGGCTTCTACTCCTAAAAATGTTACAATCTAAACCTGAAGACAAGTTTTTTTAAGTTACATGGTGCGCATTTATGAAGCCCTTTATAGGTTTTTTCCAGAACTGCAACACCACACACTCAGTTTCTCTACAGTTACAATCTTGTTTGAACCAGGAAACTTAGAGGAAAGGACTTTATCGTCTCTCAGAATGAAAGAAGGAAAACTCAAAACTGTATCGTACAATCATTATACCTCTTGTAGACACTGGATCACTTTTTCCATGAAAGAAACTTGACATTCATAAGGCGGGAAAGGGAAATCAACATCCACACCTCTTATCTGTATCTGAACCATATTTTTTCACAGAAAATAGAGGCTGAATAAAAAACAGAAACAAGCTAAGACTCCCGCCATACAAATTGAAACAGTGATTGGAAAGGCAACCAGGCCTTTCAACCTACCCCAACTCATCTCAGCAGCCCCAGTGGGAGATCCAGGTATATGATTCATCCGAACTTAAACTTTACGTTTGTACCGTCATATTTGTTATTCGTCAATATATGATTGGTATGTGTTGATGCAAAAGCTCTGAAAATTCATATTGTGATCGATTTCTGTATAGTTGTCGACTGGTATCTACAACGATCGATTCTTGCGCACCTGTCGGCCATGATTACAACGGGTATTCCCCAGGGCTAGATTGCAGAATACCCGGCCCACAAAATACCTGACTTAAAAAACTGCTCCCGCAGTGCCGCAGTCGAGTCCATGGCCAAGGTTACGGTTAGGGTTAGGGCTAGGGTAGTGCAGCAGTCGAGTCCATGGCCAAGATTAGGGTTAGGGTTACAGAATTTATTATTCAACGACTACGGCACTGTGGTAACGTCGTTCAACTCACTTAATTGCATGTAAATGGTTGGTAGAACTCTTCACGAACTAAGTTGAAAAATAGCTCATAGCAGTTTAACACAGGGGAATGGTTGTCTTGGGTCCCCCTAGAATCCATTTAGGGTGGTCAATTTTAGCAGCACCAGGTTCTTTAGAAACAACCCCTCTTATTCTTGGGAAAGACTACCCGACTGCCCACCAAGCTGTATTCAAGCCTTTTCCTGAGACCACACTAGACACCAAGCTTTATTTCATCCGGTGTGAAAATCTACGAGAAGTTGGGGTTTCAATAAACACTTGCGCAGGTCAGAATAAAACCAAGCATATCTGAAAAATACAAAGATTCGTGCAAGTATTTTGCATGACAAAAGAAGAAAATTATATGCTTCTTTTTATCCGGACAAGGGCAGGTTTTTTGAAACTCCAACTTCTCGTATAATATTTCCAACTCAAACATAAAATCTCCATACTTTCACATGAACTCCTTGGATGCCTCCTTGGTTTTTGGTCCCTGTGGGGGTAACAAAGGCCTTGTCGAGTAGGTCTCATAATCAGTAATTAGGAAGGCCAGCAATCCATGCAACATCCAGATGGAAAAGATCTAATTTCCTTGGTTTTGACTAATTGAGTTGTGTGACAGCCACATATTAGGCATCAAACATTAGGGCCCACATTCATAACATTCTGAAATATCAGTTACGCCAAATGCTGTAAGGTATCACCCAAGAAAAAAAGCATCACCAAGAACCAAGAAATTTCCATAAAAAGTCAAAGTTAATTGAGTACTAAAGTGTGACGTCACAAAAATGAAATTTCTGAAATTATGGGATTCTGAGATCGTAACCCAGTTATGCTTACAAAATTCCATACAAACCCTTCTTGGGTCGACCCAAAAAAAATTTAGAAGGGTTTGTATGGAATTTTGTAAGCATAACTGGGTTACGATCTCAGAGACAATTTGTCCCCAAATGCTCATTTTTGGCAAGCAGGCCTCTTGGACATTGTTCTTTCAGAATATCCTGACAAATCCCATAATTTCAGAAATTTCATTTTTATGACGTCATCACTTTAGTACTCTATCCACATTTACTTCAGGGATGATAATTTATGATAGATAATAATTGGTAAAAGTAGATCAAGTGACATCATGCAGGCCTTTTCATTCCCTGCGCATCCTTCATCCGATAGTCATAAGTCACGTGTTTAGCCATTTCAGAGTTGTCGAACCCGACTCAATAAACCTGTTCGTCCAGACCTTTATTGTGTGTTCACTGAAAGCAACTGATTAAAGCAATTTGAGCAAAATTTCAAGAAACTTTATTGAGGTTGCAAATGCAAAAATACAATATTTGAAATAAATGACCATGTCTTAAACTCTGGAGAGAGAATACTTCTTGTTTTTTATTTCCAATCTTGTTTTAGAGAATAAATGTTTTCATGCTTGCAAGAAAATTTATGCAAAAGCAACAAGACATTTCTCCAATAATCTTAATGTCTGGGGACACAACCCAAGAGCTCCTTTAGAAAATGGCACCTTTCAAAGCAACTGATGTTTCAGCCATGAATAGAACTGAAGTACATTTGATTCATTTGATCACTTAACTTAGCAAACTAACCAACTGAAGCAATCAACATTTTTTTAACACAATTTTTCTTTCAACCAACTTTCTATGTTAACCTCAATATTAGTGCAAGTACCAGGTTTGATGATTTTAGTACATCAGTGATATGGTATTGCTATGTTTACTTGCTCCTACTACAAAGTTGACTAAGACAAAAGAAAACTTAGAAGTTGGAAATCAAAATGACTGATTTAAGGACAAAACCTAACAACAGTGAGTTTGCACTTTGTGTAGTTACTTGTCAACCCTGAGCTTTCTCTGCTCTTAGTGTCTTCACATGTTGACACACCTCTTCCACACGCTTGTCATGGGCCTCAAGCCTTTCCTTTATCTTTCTCAACTCTGCATTCCTTTTCTCCCTGGATTGTTCCAGCTTCTTTTTGAGCTTCTCTTCACAACTTTTCTTTGCCTCTTCCACCAGTGCATCCACAAACTGCCTTGCTTGTTCTATCTTCTGTGACTTTATTCTCAGTCGCTCCTTGAGTGCATGGATTTGTGCCAGGCGATTTTCTTCTGTTGCTGCCATCTTCTGCTGTAAGTTTTCCTCAGTTGTCTTGGACTGTTTCTCAATGCTCTCCTGCAAAGTAGCCAACACCTCTTGTATGTGCTTCTCATGAGCTTGCCACCGCTCCATCTGGGCCTTGCGATGTAGCTCCAGGTTCTCTTTGGTCATAGCTTCTTTCTGTTGAATCCTTTCTTCCAATTTCTTAGCATGCAATTTACTTATCTCCTGTAACTTTGCCTGCACCTCTTTGATGTGCTGATCTTTAGCATGTAGCCTATCAATCAAGGCTTTAATCTGGGCTTCTTTATTCTCAATATGCAAGTACATATTTCGTTTGTACTTTTCTTCTGCCATCCTGCTTTGTTCCTCTTCTGTCTGCTGCTTTG
>OX419345.1:22269499-22301999 GCA_948470475.1 Galaxea fascicularis
TGGACCCAATGTTTCGGCACTCCTGCCGTGTGTCTTCATCAGGGTGATTTAATACAGCAACAAGGATCCTTTTATACGAGTTCACTAATTAATGACCTTTTCTTTTGGTAAGGTGTAAATAAGGCTGCCATCATTACGGTTAAAAGGAGCAGGCGCGAACTTAAATCATGATGATGGCGGCCTTTTACCTGCCACCTATTTACACATTATCAAAAGAAAAGGTCGTGAATTAGTGAATTTATAAAAGGGCCTTCATTGCAGCATTAGAACACCCCTGATGAAGACACTGGCCTGGAGTGTCGAAGCGTTGGGTCGTGAATTGTGACGTTACATTAATTAATCTTCAAACCAGATTACAGTGGAACGCCGCCATGCGACCATCCCGTTGACATGGCCACTTTTTTGTGGCCCCAACTGCAAAATCTCACTTTTCTTGTTTGAAAACCCAATTAATTCTACCACCCCGTTAATATGATCAAATTTCATGGCTCGACGGTTGTCGTATTAACGGGTTTCCATGTCTACTTGGACCTTCTTGCAGTGGTCATCATAAGGTGTGAGATTGATCAAAGCTTTCATGGGTAGGAAGAGAAAGATCTTTATGACTGTTACTGAGAGATCCTATACTAATACTATCAATAACTTGACATCTGTCTGACCTTTCCCTAGCCTCTATCTTTTCTTTTTGCTGCTTGCATATGTTGTAAGACAGGGGTCAGTCGTCATAGGTTTCTTAGGTTGATCCATTATTTAAAGGGCCTGTAACACCCTTCTGAGCATGTGCGGTAAGAAAGTTGCTTTCGCCTCGTAGCCGCTTTGCTTCCAAAGAAAAGCAAAGAAGTGAAGAAAAGATGGGAGGCAGAAAATCGAAAGGTATATATAAACAACGATGTTCTTGTCAGTTGGAAAAAAATGTAGTGTATGTGCCTCTATTCGACGGACACGGCCTTCGCTCGACATCTATCTCAATTTCTGACGATAGCATATGTCTGACCTGCGTCGAGGCGTAAAATACGAACGACTTTGTGATATTGACTTGAACCAAAGTGATCAAAGACTACTTTCGCGTCAAATTTGTTTCCTATTTCAGAAAAGAAACATTTTGAGGAACTTGTTTTTTTCAAATTAATTGGCGATTTGATGAAACATTTTTCAGATTTGAACAGTTTCAAAAAATAAACGGATTAAAAAAACAAAGAAATTGACTCCGCAAATGACATTTCCTGTTGTAAAATAAACCTGGCTCATACAGCACTAGGTATAGCATGCCCTAGAATTCTGTCTGGTTGGTTAATGACTTGTTTAACCCAGCCCTGGCATCAACATGCACAACAACATGCATAACAACATGCATAACAACATGCATCAGCATGCACAACAACATGCGCATTCTGTTAACTGGTATTTTCATATTTCTTACATTACTAATTCAGAGAATTTGGTTAAACATCAAGACATTTCATATTTGATGATCATTTTCTTTATTCTCATAACCTGTGTGTCAGCTGAAGTGGCCACACTGTAAGGAGAAAGGAGGGTCTGGTCACTGTTAGGCCTAAAAAGGTTAACTGTGTGATTTATGATCGGCAGAGTTTTTACTGATGAACAAATAAAACAGTAGGTCTTGTCAAGATCGATAAGATTGTATGAAGTGACATTTTCATGTTATTTTCAAAGGTCCTGGCTATGTCAACAGCACAATAATTGTTCGAGTTATCTGACGATGTAGCCAGTAGTACAAATGAAGATCTTGACGGACCCGGTGTAAGGGAAAAGTTCGCTGTTGCTCTTTTCGAAAGCTTAAAGAGAATTCTTGCCAAGGAGTGCCCGGATTACATGGAGTGAGAGGAAACAATGTCTACGGCTGGTTGTGCCATCATGTCGGAATCATGCAAGGACGTCTTTCACTCTTTGTCTTGGGAGGGCAAGGAATATAAGGCTTTTGTGATTTTTGATTACCCTTGTATTTTTGGCATGTTGATATATTAATATACTTTCATGAAAATTTCAAAACTGTGTTTGAAAAAGAGCTAGTTTTTGTTAGTGAGCACTGCACTGAAAACTTGCAACTTGGACTGAGCAATTTCTGCGTAATAGCGTAACTAATAGTGATGATGGATTCTATTGAGCAATAGACACATCATTGAGAATCTGGGTTGATAGCAAACAATAACTGAATGAGTAAGGTGTTCTCTTTGTTTTGTATGAGTGGTTTTGATAAATAGAATTGCCGGAGGGTACTTGTGAAACTTCATCGATTACAGGGTAAAATACATCAATTTAATTCCTATGAGTGGTAATACGTTGACATACAGTAGTTATTATTTTTTACCATAGTTAGGCTGGCATGGGTTTCTTAAAACTCCCGGCAAACATTTTGGGGCCGAGAAATATTTTTTCAAGTGCCTTAGCCTTATTGTTGGTATACTAGCTTTTAGGGTGGCTAGCCCAATCACGTATTTCTCAATTTTATAACCTCTTAACATTAAGAAATTATTTAAAGTTCTGGTAATGAACCAAGTGAATGAAAAATAGTTTTTCGACCCGAAACGTATTCCGGAGTTCGAGAAACGCGCACCTGATCACGAGAAACGGAGTTCTAGTCGACGCTTACAGCCCGTGCAGGAGGTAAATGTGTTCGTGGCATATTCTGTCATTAAATGAGCAACTTTTTTTTATTTTCTGTGGGACGATAATTTTACTTTGCTTGACATCTTCATCAACGTGTCCCCGTCCCCCTGAAAAAAGTTTCGTACTCAAGTTGTTATTATAGATTTTGCAAGAAATGCCGGTTAGAAACCGGGGGCCCCGTGGAGTGTCTATTCTTCATTTATGTTCACGCGCATCCCTTCTGCGCACGAAATCCATGTCGCAACGTCATGCTACGTCAGCCATTGAGCCCGTGCGCTGAGGAAGAAAGCTAAGCAAGTAAAAGGATGGTAGCTGTTGCGTTCCGTTCGCCTTCAGTTTACTCTCTTAAATGGTCGGTGACCCCTACCAGGAACAGATTTTATTTACAATTATCTCCACATTGTCCAAAAATGAACAAAAAGTCAATGTGGGAAGTTAAAAAAAAATTCAAGATTTCTGTTCAAGGGACATTGAATCCTGCCATCTTGCGGCTGCAAGGCGCGTGAAACTATGGTCGCTAAATACGAACTTGTTCTTTAAGAAACCTCACCAGTTGACTAAATTCACTCAATGGGTCCACTTAAACAATATTTGGCAGATAACATTTCACTTCAAAGACGTAATTGCAATATTTTTGGGCTTACAGACACTGGCCTTATTCCGGCTAACGAAGGCCGATTTTTTCAGATTTAGGGAGTTCTTCCGGGCATACTCCCTCTTAATGAAGTCGGTGAGCCCCCATTTTTTTTTTCATTCCCGCAGTTCTGTACATGATTTATTTCATGTACACCATTCACATTCATATCTTTCACGGGAACATATGAACCCACATGTTTGACCTGCTCCCAACGTCAGTGGCTTCAAAGCTCAGTTGGTTAGAGCATCGCAACGGTATCGCGAGGTCACGGGTTCAATGAAACCTCGTTGAAGACCTGAATTTTTAAGGGCTTCTTAACGCAATTGCTTAAATTGCGTTCACAACTGCGAGGATCATCATCATCATCATCATCATCAGTGGCAAACTTCTCAGAAAAAAAATCAATGTTGAAATATTTTCACGCCGGCGAACGTCCTTAATAAAACAAAATGACGTCCTATCTGTCATCTAATATTATTGTCTATGCTGCTTGATTATTAATTTTATTTTAATTTGTTTTATTTTAGGTAACGCCATGTGTACCTTAATAATTGCTGTTGTTGTTGTTGTTATTGTTGAGTGCGGGAGGTTTTCTGTCAACGAAAAGCTGTAAAAAGCGTCAAACGACAGTAATTTTGGTGCAACTGACATCTGTCCAGAAGGTTTTAAGCAAATACCGCTGCAGGATCTGGGCTAAAATTGCACTGGAAAAATAGAGTATTATTTTACTCTATGCCACCTCAATCTTCCTTAACACTGAAAAACTAATTCGGTAAGTCTTGTATTTCCTGTTTTTTAAGAGAGCTAAAAAATTCGGGGATTTAGACTCTGTTCCCTAATACGTCGAGCGACAAGACGAGCGGTCCATGCAAACCAGGCAAATCGAGAACAGAGAGCACTCGAAGAACAATGACGCAATTTGTTAAAAGGCTCCCGTTAGTTGCCCCTCTATATTATAGAGCTGCTACCTGTAAAGAGTTCAACTTACTGATCATGTTCATGTGACTTCGTCGTGTTTTCTTTGTCTCCACACTTGTGATGCATGTGTATAGTCACCCATGTGTCACAGTGGGTTACCAATCTGATCATCGGGCAATGCATAATCAAAAGGTTTGCTTGCGTGCAGGCGGAGCAGATCTGAACTACATGTGTCGCGACATTTCAGCAAAGTGCGACTCATTTGAGTTCATTTACATCCTAGCGGAGCCGCCACATACCCCGACGATGCTAATATTCAATCAAAATTTCAACTATACTTTTCTTTAGATTTGCTTCACCAACACAGCTGCGATATCGATCAGTAGATAAGTTCATCTCATAACAAAAAAATCCGGGATTTTAAGAATTACGGAAACAAACGTATTTTTTCTCTCTGAGGGAATAAAAAGTAACGAATTTCATAATTTTGCAGAACGTAAGGGAAGTGGCCATCAGCTGGACCCCCAAAAAATAGAACCTATGACGTCATCATCAACATGGCCTACTTTTGGGTGCCATGACGACTATTTATTGTAAACGGTTTATGCCAACCAATCACAACGCGGAATCGATTGCACCCACTTTTAAACAACAGAGAAACGCCGCATTGTTCATTAATTTTAGCAAAATTCATGGTGAGGTTGCCTCTGGCGTGTGAAAAAAATTTCAATTATGAGTGCCGAAATAGACGCTCATATCACGAAGAAGTATGAAATCAAGAAGCGTTTGGGCAAAGGAGTAGGTTCTTTGTTCATGTCGTTAGATTTCGTGCGATTGGCGCCATTACCATAAAGTTGGTGTGGTAGCGTTTCATCGATTTCTCTGAGAGTTTATTGTTGTTTATAGGCTTATGGAATTGTCTGGAAAGCCATAGATCGACGAACAGGAGAAGTTGTTGCTGTGAAAAAGATTTTTGACGCTTTTAGAAATCAAACAGACGCTCAGGTAATAATAACGCAGTGGTTATGTAAAGTTCAAGTTTTAATTTGGAGTCCATTTTAAACTCAATGAATTACAACCTTTCGTCACTGTTTTTCGTTTATTTTTCTCCTCAGAGAACATTTCGGGAAATTTGCTTTCTACAGGTACGTAGAGTAATTGATAATTGATTACCTTGGATATTTCTCAGCAAAAAGACTAAGCGCAAAACTGTAAGCTTCTTTTCATTTCACTGAAGAATGTCGATTTCCGATTGTGGATCTCACATTTGACTTGTATGTTTGATTCCAGGAATTTGGAGACCACGAGAACATTATAAAACTTCTAAATGTGATAAAGGCAGACAATGATAAAGATATCTACTTAGTTTTTGAATTTATGGGTAAGTTGATAATCATATTCCGGATTTTCATGGTTCTGCATGTTGAATAGTTAAGCTACAGTAAGTCTGATATTTGAACTTTGAAATTGTGCCTCCGTCTCTTTTAATAAAATTAAAATAAAATAGCCCAGTTTAGTTTTCCTTTACAACAATTTCTGTATATTGTATTATATTTATTTGCAAGTACACTGCACTTAAATTGCCGACAAGAGGAGATAGTTTAGCTTGTACCGAGGTGTCATAGCGTCTGTTTTCCTAGCACTGCGGGGCCAATTTGCATGTTGGAGTAAATATTGAGTCCAGTACACTGCGGTTCTCTCTGAAAAACTTAAGAGATTCCGAGTAGCTAGGTATATTTGGATCGCGAGGCAGATATATTTAGTGAATTCTACGTCATATAATTCTGCTGTCGTGGCAAGTCCTTTAAATTCTACTTTTTCTGTTTGGACAAAGTACACGGAGTTCTTTAAATAATTCGCACAGCTAACATAGCTGTGGCTGAACGGAACCAATTTCATATCAACTTCCTGCAGTTCGTGACTTAAATAAGCCTCAACAAAGATGCAATATAATGTTTTGAGGAATTGACGTCTTCCTATGGAATTCAGATCTTGTGAAATTTAGAAGCAATACTTTCTAGAGTATTGGAAAAGTTGTAATCCCAATTAGGAGGAAAGATGACAGCCATCTTTTATTTGACGTCATTCTGTACAATTTAGTTCCTTGGAATATTAGGGAAAAAGAGGAAACATTGTAGTCGTATTTCTGAGAAGTCTTTTCTGTTTTTATGACCGTTGAGACTTACATCGCCAGGACCTTGTGTTTTATTAAGTTGCTTTGAAAGCTTTGTGGTCAAATGTGATTTAGTACCTGAAACATAACAGTTTGTTTTGATTTATCCCAAACTCCACAAGTGTCATTGAAATTGCTACAAAGATTTCTATACTTTCTTGCATCTTGTCTTGTGTTTGAGATTCTTGAACAATTAACTATTGCATGTATGTCACATTCAGCTGTAACTTATAATCAGATTATATTTTATAACATCTCAAGGAAGTTATGAGTAAGTTTAGTGAGTTATGAGTTATTGTTCTCTCCAGACACGGATCTGCACAATGTAATAAAGAAAGGGAACATTCTGAAAGATATACACAAACGATATATTATGTACCAGGTAAGGAATTATAATATTATGTGGTTAGGAACCTCTTTATGATAGGTTTTGTTGTATCTTGTCATGGTGTGTCTTTCTATTTACAATTCAGACATACTGAAGGCTTTGAAAGTACCATTCAAATGTGTACACAAATATTGTGAGATACTTTTATGAGCATTCTTTTATACCAATCATTTACCCCCTCCCTTGCAAAAATTGATATCTCATATCTCACAGTCGTATTTTACTCTATGTAGTTGCTCACCTCTATTATAAAAATATGATATAAATTTTAAATATCTTTTTAACAAATATTTTGAGTTTGCAGTTCCTTATGTCACTGACATCACAGAACAAAATTTTATTAATTTTTCTCTTTGTTATAATAACTGAGTATTATATTGTTCTTGAGTTCTGGGTATTGCATATTGCGGTCACACAACCAAAATTCCCACAGTAGAGTCTTATGTGATATTTTTGGCCATTTCATCATTCCTTGAACATACCTTAAGAAGTCATAATTTAGTAATGATTGTGTTTTTTTTAACTAAAGAACAGGATGGAAGGTATTTTCTATTTTCTTATAAGAATATTCTAATGCATTCTCAGATACTACAATCCTAATTAAAGCTTAATTTTCAAGGCTGTGCTCCAAGCAGTTGGGGACCCCAAATCCCTAAACCCTTGAAATCTAGGGTGCCCAGCATATAAGTTTGGTGTAATAACTTTTAATATTTAAATTCTTTTTCTGCCAGTTCAGTTGGTGAAATGTGACCAAGTATCACAAGATATCTGATATCAATTTCATTTAAGAAGTCGCTTTGCATTTCAGATCATTGAGTGGTTTTTATCTTTAGTTAATATTATGGTTTCTCTCACAGATATTAAAAGCCTCAATGTACCTTCATTCTGGAAATGTAATCCATCGAGATCAGAAGGTACTTTAAAATCAAAGTAGCTCACTTCTCTTCTAACACAATTTTGTAGAATTGTGTAACACCTGCAGTCATTCTTGATTTCTTGTCACAAAATCCATGTTCTATTCTAAAATAAAGACTTATTTTTGGACTGTCTATTTAAGGGCATTTAAGCTGTGGAGGAAGCCCTACTTGTATTGTTATTAATTCCTTCCCTGCCTTGTTTATAATTGGATTCCTGACCTTAACAACCAGAAGAGTTGTATTTGCAATGCCTCAGATTGTTTCAGCAGATAACATCCTGTAATACAATGTAAAGAATTTTCACCCATCTTCACACTTGCCAAAACTTTCAAAAAAGTGAAAGTTGAGTTGTGAAAGGCAGGATCAATCGCATTAAAGTCTCTCTTTCTTCTAAGTTCTGTATGCCCTTGCGTCTCATTCCAGCTTTCATGCTCACTAAGTTGGGCGCACACATTATATACTATGAATAGAAACTTAAAGTAGCTACTTATAATTTAACTACTATGTCACTGGTGGCTATGATCCTGCCGTAAGCCCTGATCATAGATATTTTTTCCTTTTTGTTGCAGCCAAGCAATGTTCTCCTTGATTCCGAGTGTTTTGTCAAAGTAAGCCAGTAACTGCAACCTTTATTTTGTTACTTTAATTTAGTTTATTTCAAGTATTTATCCTTTGGTTCAACTTATAATATTATTGGTGGTGTGTAATGTTGTTACAACTATGTTTTACCATCTCTTATGAATATGTAATGCTGACTTTTTGCAGATTTGTGACTTTGGGCTTGCAAGATCAGTGACGAGCATCACTCAAGAAGCGGGTGATCCTAGTTTAACTGATTATGTGGCCACTCGATGGTACAGAGCACCTGAAATTCTCTTAGCTTCTCCAAGGTGAGTACCAGGGCTTGAAATAACTAATAGGCAGGTGCCAGTCACATTGTCCAGTTAAACATGTTTTTGCTTGGACACAACCCATTTGTGTCACCTGCAGCAAGTCCTTAAAAGGTTTACTCTTTCATGTACTTTGCTTGCAGTCATTAGGGTGATGAAAAAGAAAGAAGTAAAAAATCATCTGTTGAACAATAACTAATAAATACTTACCGTAACTCTTTCATGTCATTCCTTTCTTATCAGGTACACAAAGGGAGTTGATATGTGGTCACTAGGTTGCATTTTAGGAGAAATGCTCTTAGGTGAGTTTAATCAGCATTTTGCTTCATTATGCTTTGTTTGTTGTTCATAACTAGTAAATGAACATCAACAGTAGAACATTGGATTCGAAATATCTTTATCCATTCAAATACATCCCAAAGTCAAAACTTTTTTATATTACAGGAAAGCCACTATTCCCAGGTACATCAACTTTAAATCAGATTGAGAGAATTATGACCATAATTCCGACTCCATCTCGACAAGGTAAGTTAAGTAATGATGTTGATTGATTGTTAATGCTACCAATGAAATAATAGCAATAGACAAGACAGACAAGACAACTTTATCATACAATAATACCATCCAGTCAAACCTTGTACACTGTAAATTAAAAGGTTTTTTATTCTAAATCTGAATTTTGTTAAACATACAGTGAATTGTCTCCCAGCTGGACCCATATGACATCTAAGGTGACTTGTTGGGGAAGTTAGGGCTTGAAAAACCCAATTATAGCACCCTCCTCTCAGTTAGAGGAGGACTCCTCCTTGGTCCATTCATCATTTTAATCAACTTGGCAAGAATTCTACTGCAACTGCAGGTCAATGCTAATTAACACTATTATTATTCATCGAAGTGGAGGTGGCTAGTGTGTGGATAAATACAGAGCCACAAAGGGACAAGGTAAATATCCACCACTGGCCACCAACACTATGGTGGATAATAATATTTTTGTGGACACTAAAACAATGGGATAATAGAGCTCAAAAATGATGATTTTGAACTCATTTATTCCTATCAACAATTATTGTGATTTTCATGCAAGTTGCTTGGGGGTGAATAGCACTTACCATCCGGAGTTTGAGTAGCCAATCAGAGTGCGCGAAAAATACTATCCACTGTTTTAGTATAATTATACTAATCTGTTGTATTGCTCAAATTTTTATTACTAGACATAGATAGCATTAAGTCACAGTACAGCTCATCAGTATTGGACAGAATGGCCTGCAAACCCAAGAAGAGCCTTGAAGAGGTCATACCCAATGCTCCTCCTGATGGCATAGATCTGTTAAAGAAGTTACTTCAGTTTAACCCTGATAAGCGTCTAACAGCAGAGCAAGCTTTAAAGCATCCATTTGTGGCAAGATTCCATAATCCTGATGAAGAGCCGTCAATGGATTATGATGTGATCCCTGCTCTGGATGATGATGTGCAGTTGAGTGTGGAGGAGTATCGTGTCAAACTTTATGAGGTGAGTACAGTGTTGTGTCTACAATCTGTGTACTTCACTACTGCTTCCAATAATTTCAACAAATTTCCTTCTGTCTTTAAAACAGTGCTGTTATTTTATCAAACAGAATAGGTAGTGGTTGTGCAGGAACCAGGCTTGGGAATAATGATGTGAACAATGAAAACATAATTTGGTAGTGAAGGGGAGGCATTAAACCCTTTTAATCCTAAGATAAAAATATAGAAGAAATGGAGAGAAGTTGTTGAAATATCAAGCAAATCAATGTTGCGTGATCCTTTTCTTAATTCTTGTGACCTCTTTGTTTTATAAAGTGTTTATTACAAGGAGAAATTTGATGTTGATCACTGTTGGGTTTAAAGGGTTAAGAAGGACACAGGGACAAATTCAACATCTAGATAACCAGCCAGGACAAGTTTGACAAGTGTCCCAAGGTCTTGTCACCTCCCATTGTAGTAATAATAATTATTACTACAAACTACTTGAATTACCAATAGTCATTTTGTGTTTATTATAGAGTATCATCCAAAAGAAAACTAACATCAGGAGACAGAGACGGGAAATTTTCCTTCAAGATCAACGGCAGAGGCAAGCACAGGCTGCTGAACAGGCAAGGCAACATGAACATCAACCATTGAAGCAAGTGGAAAACTACCCACACACATTACCAAACTATGTACAGGCACACCAGCCTATGCAGAGTTCACCCGTTAAATCCCCAGTGAATAAAAGTGAAGGCGTGACTGTGGCATTTGGTAGAACAACAAAGATTCAGCACCAACGATCACCTTCGGCTGGAAAGAGTATGGTCAGAAGGCACAGTTTGGAAAATGACACTGTGAGTAGGATGTTGTCTTTGGTTATTGTGTGCATACACTGTAGTAAGACAAGCTGAGGGCAACAAAAAAAATTGTTTAGGATGCCCAGTTGGCAGGAATCCTTTTTTCTAAATTATTGGACTGGTATTCTGGGATAGTTTTGCATGTTGGAATCCAGCCTTGTTAAGATTTAAATACCTGCGTTTAAAAACCTCTAGGAGGCTCATCTCATCTAATATTGAATCAGCAATGCCTGTATGATGATACTTGGTGCTAATATTTTACAATAATTATTTTTCTATGTATAGGTGATGTCACCTCCAAGAGCAAATCCTGTTGCAGGTCGTGCAAGACCAATCTCTGCCCAAGTGAAGCCCAAGAACACAATAATAACTCGCAGCAGCAGTACTGACAAGCTGTTGCAAGTCACCAGTGCCCGCATGGTGAGTTACTGCTGTTTTGCTGTTGATGTTTACATGATTGTTTCTCATTCTCAGCACTGAAAAACCCCGAGTTGGAATACAGTTTTATGATGCAAATTAGGACATTATGCATAGAAATCTCCAGAAAAGTACTGTATAGGCCCACAAATGATCCCGGACCCCACATGATCCACAGACTGCAAATGATCCCGGGACCAGAAATGGTCGCTGTATCAGTAATGAGAGAATGGAATGAACTCAAGAATTTGGACAGTGGATTTAAACTTAATATATCTTTTATTTTTTCTTATAATGCAACAATCATTATATTTAAATGCTTTGCATGCAAATTTTACAACCTTTAAAAATTACAATGCAGCAGCTCAGTGCAACAGAACAATTTCCCTGTTAACTGTAAAATACATGTCCTTTGTTTCGTTCTAACACCTAAAATGTGTACCGAATTATGCGACACCCCTCATTTTAACCTGGAACAGATCTTCAACCGACAAATTCCCCATGATATTAAATGAAAGTCCATTGAAATTGTTCTCTGCTGTTTTTTCCCCAATACATCTAGTTTGAAACCCAAGATCAAATGAAAACAAAAGGAGACAACCATTTTAATGCTCTTTGCAAGCGCAAGAAAGTTAAAGATCGGGCCCGACTTATGAATTTACAAGCTCTTAGATAAAGAAAGGAGGAGATTGAAACTATTGAACGACTGCTTTGACTACTAGACCTTTCATTAGTCAATGAGCGCTTGTGATGCCAGTCAAATCTCGCCCACTAATGTTGGATGTTCCATGAAGAACTGAGGAAGCTAACTTAAGTGGTGAGCCATATTGGCAGCAAGTTAGAAAAGTTTTCAAAAATCATTCAAAAAATAGACCAATTTTGATTTTATGTTAAAATTCTAGCTTGGCTGTGAATTTTTTCCCACAGAAACTCATCTGAATTATGGCTCTGTTCTCTCCCATGTAGCTGTTTGCACAACAGCATCTTTTGCTTTGTTTTCATGCATTAAAAAATTCCCATGTACAAATAAATCCACCAATTCAAGCATATGTTGTGCTTTCAAAATGGTGCCAATAAAGTTTGCTAAAACAGAGTTTTAAAGTCTTAAAGCAAGAGCGAAATGTAAAAGAAAATTATATTTTTCAAATGAAAGAATATAAATCAACAAAGGTGTCCAAAACTGACACGTTAGAATCTTGTGCACTTCCATAGTGGGCAGGAAAAACTATAAATGTTCAGACAGCGTAAGTCAACTATTCATTTCCCAAAAATTATACATTGCTGTGTTGATTTTGTTATTTGGTACAGTGTGGTTAGCGGTTTTTATTGTTGCTTTTATGCCTGAGGATTTTGTCTTTTCCTTATATATCCGTCTGCTTTTCAAGGAGTCCACCCCATTCCTGATTTTTTGTGGTATCATTTATTGAGATCATTTCTGGTCCAGTGATCATTTCCGGGACGGGATCATTTGCAGGCCTGTACAGTACAGATGTTGTTGCTCGCCTTCCATGCTTACATTATGATTGACCAGATAACATTTGCCTAACTTTAAAGAATGATCTTTTGGCAGGTTCCAGCTCAAAGGCCTCCTTCAGCTAAAGCAATGCACCGACCTGCAAGAAAACCAATACCAAACCCATCTATGACACGATCACCCTATGAAAGCTTTGCACAGTCACATGGAACAATATCAAAGAGTTCACTGCAAGCCTTGCAGTCTAGAATCTGGTAGTAATAGCCTTAAAATAGGTTTCATAGTTTTAATGTCTAGTAGAGTAATTAGATTTAATTGCTAGTTGAAATGTAGCAGTAGGAAATAAAGCTATTTATTAAAAATGAGTAATCAAGTTAATTAATTGGACAATGTACCACACATTGGTTCTTTGTAAAGTACCTTTTGCTGTTGTCAAGGAGTTTATAAACAGTCACTGAGATACTTGTTTTGGTATCATTTTTACACCACAAGAGAGAGAGAGAGATTCTGAAGATCAACATTATTTCAAAGAAACTAAAGCTTTTTCCATGAGTACACGGATGATTGTAAAAACTTTATGAAATTTTGTAAATAAGCAAACATTTTTGGTCTTGTGTAAAATAATTATGCAAGTTGACATCAATTTGCAAAAAAATGACAAGTCCCAATAAGGATACGATTTATTTTTTTGGCCTTGGGTACCATACAATAATTTAACATACACTAAGTGTTATTTTCTTTGAATTGTTTAAGAAATTGAATAGGTGGTCAAGTCCATTCAGGAAATTAGTAACATTTGTGTTGAAAATACAGCCAAGATTATTTTATCACTCATGGTCAAATTATGAAAGTTTAGTATAGACTGTACATTAAATTTGTTTTATTGAAGGGGTGAGAAAAAGGATTTGCACATACATGTACAGTAATTGGGTGGAATGTTTCGATCACTTTCCTCTATTTTTGCGACCTTTCTGTATAAAGCTAGCTTATGATTTGTTGTATGTTGTAAATGCTGACAACAATAAAACATGAACATCAAAAGTGAGAGAGAATCCTTGTGCTGTGTCCTCGTTAGAGGCTACTAGTTTTGTATCACCAGTTTGGTAGTCTTGCACAGTGCATGTATTTAATCTTGACACAAAAACTTGGTGAGAGATCTACAGTGTATGCACACAGACAACATTGAAATCCTTTCTTTTGTCCTCCTTAGCAAATGACACCAAGCCAAGAGAATTCTGGTATTCCCCAATAGTTTAGTACAGACCTTTTTTCAGCATAAGCTCTTGACTTCTATTTAGGAAAGCACTAGAGATGTATATTTAAGTTTTTTTGTTGCAATAATTTTTGGATGCTTTTAACCATAATTTTTTTTAGCTTGTAATAAGTCAATGTTTATTTCTTTGATTAGCAGGACTATGGTGGCCGAGGACTGCCACTAAATTTTTACTGCGAGTTTTTCTTTTTTTAAGCAATTAAAATGTGAAACAAAATGGAAATAACATTAAAATGAAATACAATTGCAATGAAATGTAAACGAAAATGTAAATAAAGTCAAAATCAAATGCAAATGAAATTAAATGTAAAACAAAAAGCAAAGAACAAATTAAAATCAAAGTTGATTCAAATTAAAATTCAATTCATTCTGAAAAGATAATGCAAAACAAAATTAGTAGCAGCGCTCGGCCATGCGAAAATTTATTTTCATTTGAAAAAAAAATGTTCACGTGGCCGAGCGCTGCCACTACCATCATGCTACACATGCTTCTGTACTACGAGTAGAGCACATGGTATCGCGCAACATGGCTGAATGGAGACAGTTCCAAAACCGGTCTGTATAAAATGCAGACTGCAGGCTGGGTTTAAAACGAAGATTGTAGACTGCAAACTCGGTATAAAATGCAGACTGACACCAAAACCATTTCATTGCAATTGTATTTCATTTTGTTTCATATTTTAATTGCTTAAAAAAAGAAAAACTCGCAGTAAAAATTTAGTGACAGTCCTCGGCCACCATACAGGACCCCATTGATAACAGTACTCTACTGTATTGAAGAGGTATCCTGGGTTCACACGCTTTTCTTGATCTTTAAACCAGTTCATTTCAGGATACAAGGTGACCTCTCACCCGGTCAGGTGTCCAACACCCTTTTTTAAACACAACTGAAATCCTCTGCTTACTATTCTCAGGGCGCCAGTGACAGTGGACACAACATAACTTCTTTACAGTTGCATGGGTGTTTCATCTCTCTTTCTAGTCTTGGTATATTTCGATTTTTTCTCATTCTTTTCGGTTACTTAATGGTTGAATGGGTGTGCGGCCCACTATTGTACAGGCCCCGGTTGTTCAAACGTTGGATAGGACTATCCACCGGATAAATCACTATCCAGCGGATAAGTAATGGGAAAGCTAATTCCACTATCCACTGGATAGATATTTATCCAGTGGATAGCGCTATATCCAGTCTTTGAACAACCGGGCCCAGCTCTTTTCCTTGTTGTCTACAACAACTGTGTCTGGTCTGTTTTGCTCGATTTTATGGTCATTTGTTCGCATACAAAAACTGACCTACTCATCTTTTTTCTGTTTATGGTCATTATTAATATTAACATACCGAAAGGCATCTGGAGAGCCATCTAAAACACAAAACAAAGTGGAAACAAAACAGGAAAAGATGAATACACCAGTTTTTTTATGCAAACAAAATTTTAAAACAACTTTTTAACCTCAAGTCTTATCCCCCACAATTCAACAGATATTTCATATGGCACCATCTGACAAAATTATTTGAATATTGAGCCATTTCCTTATTCTTGATGCCAATATTTCATTTTCATTTCAGTAAGTTTTCAAGGTCAATGTGTTTGATCTAGTAGTGACATTGATGGAAATTTGAAATTGGGGCCAAAAGATGACTAAACCCAAATATACCAGTATAGAAACATTAAGCAACAAGAAAACAAAGTCAAGACAAATTCTGAAATGCATTTTATTGCAACATACACTTGGCTCTACTACATGTATAACGTTTAATAATAAATTGCTACTAAGGAGAACTAAAAAAGGCTCCACGGCATTTCCCTTTGGTCTGTGACATAATCGGGAATCAGGAAAGTTGCAGTAGGTCACGTGTAAGGACATCCACCCAGGAACACATTACCAGTCATCATCACTGGATTTGTCAAAGAGAGTCTCTGAGGGCTACCACTAGGTGACCTGCTGGACACTAGGTTACGCATGCACCCTGTATAGCTTTCATTGACTGTCACACCTTTTCCCACCAAGCCCTCTGCAACAGAAAATAACATTGAAACGTGAAATTTAGGTAACAATGCTTGGAACTGTCTCAACAATTACCTGTAAACTGTCAGCATGCTGCCACTACTATTGAATGCCCAATATCAAACAGTTGGTTAGCAGCTCTTCCTAATCAGTCTGATTTTGATTAATTTTGCTTAAGCCTTGCTGTCCCCCTCCTCCCCCTGTGAAATTCACTTGTGAAAGGTGCAAACTGAATCATACCTGGAAGACCTCCAGCATAAAGAGGTTCATCGATATTAGCTTCAGTGAGGGAGCCTTTGCCACCTTCCTCACGCTCAGGTCCATCATCAACTTTTAATCGCACAAGATTACCATCTTTCAATGCCTGAATCTTGTGCCAGTTGCCATCACAAAGTGCCAGGGGATCCTCTAAAGAATATTCTACCACCAGCTGACCCCCGCCATTCTCTGCACGGAAGATGACCTGACCAAAAAAACAAAACAAAACAAAACAAAACAGGGAAATTTCTCTTCCTGCTTTATACACTGATGGAATACCATCAACAAGTTGTCACTTCCTGGGTCTGAGGGCAAGCACACACTCACAGTGAGGACTTCTCTCAGAAGCCTAAGATTCCCCATCAGTGTACACCATCTAAGGCCCTGTGCCACTGTGCCTTTCTCATGGCTTGTCATTTATTTCTATGGTTTTAACTGGGGGAATCTGTTCAAAGATGGATACAACCTCTGCCAATGACATCCCTTTTTCATGTCAGTGACCTGTACTCTTGGCCATGACAATGTAAAGAGAAATTGGGTGCTGTTTACCTCCGATTTTTCCAGTTCCTGACCTTACCTACAGATAACTGTGATCAATTCACAAGATGAAACCAACTCATGTTAAAACAAAAAAGAAACATGAACACCCCCAACTCTGCTTGATGTTATTGTCTTAATTGTCACACAAAAATGCATGCAGGAATTGAGTTGACACAGCTGTAATTTAATTTATTAATCTATGAGCACGATAGACAAAGACATTACTTATGGAATTAAGATGCTAGTACTTAAAGGGGTAAAAATACCAGTGGTGGCCTTTTTTGTTACATGGCTCAATATTTTCATTTAAGTTCCTGCCACACTGGAAAAAGCAAATCTTTTTCTGTTGTTGTTGTTGCAGTTGGGCCTTTTAGGTATGAAGAATTAAGCAACATTGGAAGCATTAATATATCAAGTTCATTTCTACTCACATTTCCACGATCCATCTCAAGCACAATGTAATCTTCAGAACTTGAAGATGATAACAAAATCCCAGTATCTGATGTTGGTTTGATTTCCAACGAAATTTCCTGACGCTCTCCCACACTGTATTGCCCTACTGAAGATAAAATAAAATGTAACACTACATGAAAAAAACGTAGTACTGGTGTGCCTGCATTCTCAGTCAACACTAAGTAACCTATGAAATGATTACCGTCTTAAAAAAAATTGGACAAAATTCAACATGGGCAAAAGGTCTGGAACAAGCACAATAAACTAGTCAGGCAAAAATTAACAGACAACCGAGAACCCAGCATCTAAATTTGGTTTAACCACACAGTTGCAGAGCTTACTCCACTAGATTACAGTAAATCTTTGCAGGCACCTTCTAACAAGCAAACTCACCAACTTTCAGAGAGCCCCCGCCATGCTCAAAGCTGACCCCAGACTCAGGGCTTCCCTGGTAGCATTCTTGCACCTTGTGGCTAGTTGTTGGGGAACCAATGTCCTTTCTATCCACAGTTACATTCCTTATGCATCCTGGGAGGCTAACGCGTGAACCAGCCTAAAAAATTGATTTCAAGAACCAGTTATTAAACACCTAATAGCTATGTAGAGAGAACGTCCTTTTTAAGCCCAAATGAAGTATCTAATCTACCAAAGAAAGCAATGTTATAACACCTTTCTTCAACACTCAGTCAAGGAAAATTGAATGAATAGGTACCAGTAAACTTTCACTCACCGGAACTCGCATGTTGTCAAATCCGTCAGGTACTCCACCCAGGAACAGCTTTGTAAGCCCATCAATGGATGTGGGTGAGCCAGCAGCTTTGCCAGAGTCCTTTTCCCTGCCATCTATGTAAAGAGTTCCAGTAGTTGTATCCCTTGATAACTTCACCTAACAACACCAGGAATTACACCAAAATAATAATTATTGTATATTAGATTAATATATCCTCTGCATACTCATTGTTGGATCTGAGCATGCACTGTCCTCATCGTCACCACCATCACTGTTATTGTTTTTTATTTCTTTCAGATCAAAGAGCAAATTAATTGTTGTGGATAGTTTTTACACTGCAATGGATCTTCATTGACATCCATGTGCACTAACCAGATGACAACATTTCAGCTCTCTTATGCTTTATTCTAAACCAAGTTAAAGATCTGGCTCCTACGTTCTGAAAGAAACTGCAGATCTATAGCTACCTGATGCTAATTGGATACTGTGTTATTGGTGGTACTGTTGATTGCAGAGGACATTACAAGTTCCTAGGTTGCTAGATACAAGGAAAGATATTAATTGAGCAGTTGCATCTCAAAAGTGAAGCCATGAGCGCTGCAATATTGGCACACTGCAATACCAAAGAATTTGGAAGAGAACATGATCAGGCAATATCCCTGGCAATGAAACAACTTATAGCCCTGGGTTGAGTGGTCATTAAAGATTGGTGGGTCCCTGTTGAATTCTACTCATAAAAGTGCAATACTATCTGTTCATTACTTACTGTGTGCCAATTGCCATCACTGTAGGATGCCTCATCTGAAGTCAGCTTCAAGATGCCACCTCCAGCACTGAAGCTACAAGACACGTTACCATCTTCTACATGGCACTCTAAGAAGTCTGCCTGATTTGCATTAGCCGTGTATAATAAGATACCATTTGGATTCGAAGCACGGAATTGAAAGCTCAGGTCAGTCCTGGCAAAACAGAGAAATACTTGTTATCTTGAAGACTCTGTGAAACTCATTTTATTGTTTCTGGTTGCTTTTCTTACAGTTTAATTTTTTTTGTTCTGACGAGCACCAATTGACTTCCTACCTAGGTAATTTGGTACCAATAATTTTGCTCAAGACTTGTAGAATTCAAGAAACACTTTTGCAAATATGTTTTCTGCCTTCTCCATTCAGATCTAAGCCAAACCCAACTTGGTTTTATCACATTTCCAGCATGAACCCCAGTTGAATATCCTATACATGATGCCTGGTTTGCTGTACTGTTTGACACACCAAATTACAAGCAGAACAAGCTACATAACTTACGTTTTACCCTTTAACTTTAAGAGTGGACCAGCAATATTATAATCAGCATGGCTGTTGAGGTCAAGTCCAAATCCCATTACTCCAGTGAGCTGATCTGGCTTCTGTGGCATCCGGCACTTTGAAGGTGCTGTGGTGGGGGTAGTCTGAACTGCCTCTGTGGTAGTAATGACAGGTTCTGTCGTTGTTGGGGGTTCGGGGGTATCAGACACTTCAGTAGTACTGGGAGAACTTGTAGGCAGCTGGCCAGTTCCTGGTACTTCTGCAGTTGACCTGGAAACTGTATGGGATATATCACAGTGAATGAATGAGCAAAACGACACATGAATTTTACCCCATTCAGAGGACTCATCGGCAGATTATTTATTTCTTGTTCACATTTGTGCTCCACTTTTCTTGCTAATTTCATAATCTTTTTTTACATCTAAAGAAATAACATTTGAAAGCTTTATTTTTTCCCTTTTTTAACCACAACTGGAAATTTTTATTGTGGTGTCAATTTTGATGCAGCTCCCAGATTTTAACCCTTTAAGTTGTAAGAGTGATCAGCATAAAATTTCTCCTTGTAATATCAGCACTTTATAAAATGGAGTGGTCACGAGAATAATTCTCAACAGGACCCTTTTAACAACAGCATCACACAAGATGAATTAATTTTGCTTGACATTTCACGGTGGGGCCAAATGGCCCGAGAATGGGTCATTAAGACTAAATTTTCGTCTTTTGCACATTTCTTCACCAAACTTTGCACATACGCTTGGGATGTTGTTCCAATCATTTTGACATGATAATCGATTCAAAATCTCAAATAATGACGTCAGAACTGATGACGTCACAAGTTCCCTGGATATCAAGTTTCTTATTTCAGGCAAAAAGATGTGCCGTTTAAAAGAACTTCACAAGAAGAGTTCAATACCGAAAACCGTTCCTTGTTATCACAAAAGGTGCTTGAGTTATGACAGTTTTAAGAAAAAACTGCTGACCCCCGGAAACCAAGCCATCCATACTTTTCTTCAAAAATCAAACCCCTTGATAATTTTTTTTCAGTTTTTTTCATAGGAAGCTAATATTTTGCTGAAATATAACGTTTACTATTTCCCAAAATCGTATGATTTACATTGTTTTGGGCTTTACAACGACAATATAGGCGATTAAAATATTGATGACGTCACATTTTATGACGTCACAAAATCAGTTTTGTTGCAGTATCAGTGACTGAAAAATCTTTCATTCCGTTATTTTCTCTTTTATTAGTTCTTGTCACAAGGAAAAACCAATCTGCAACACAATGGAAAATGGTTGTACCAGCAAACAGCTATAAATTGGAAATATTTTGCAAGGGGGGTCACTTCTTTTCTGGCCTAACAAATGTCAAACTTTAAAAAGTCATATCTCAGCTAACTTTTGTGGTATAGACAAACGGTTTGCGGCATTTAACTTCTCTCAATGTTTTCTTTTGCATAAAAGCAGAATCATTTTGATATTAGTATATTGGAATTAAGACCATGATATGACGTCATCAATTGTGACATCATAATTTGACATTTCTTGTCACAACAAATGTCAAAATAATTCCCCTATTGTCGGCTGTCTACGTGCCAAGTTTGGTAGGCATAAAAATTATGCTGAACAGTAACAAAGTTATTGCAAATTATCGAAAAAACTCACGGTTTCATGACACATTTGGGGGGGTGGTTTGGCCCCACCGTGTTTTAACAACTTCTCCCCGCTATTTGAAAGAAAATGTGTAGGAGCAGCAATTAAGAAGTTAAATTTTAAATCTTAGGGTTTAAAGGGTTAAGGGATACTTTTGCAGAAGTGTAGTAATGTCACAGGCTCAAACCCAGTGCCTCCCTTCCTCCAGCAAGGTCAATTTGCTTTCAATGGTCCCACTTTGAGATACAACAGCTTCCTTTACTTTTTTTTTATTTAGCTTCGCCTAACTAGAATACGATCTATATACACGAATATATAAAAATTGTTAGGCAGGGAGACCACTACAGCCTAGCCAATTACAGTGGATCCCTCATTAATTAAAAAACAAAACATAAGAATGCTAAAACTACCGATATATAAACAACAAAATTAAAAGGAAACAAAACAGAAATTCAAATTGCTAAAAGCAGCACGTCGGCGGGCACAGTAGAGTCCTCGCTATGTTGCACCTAGGACAGATTGTTCTCCAGGTTCTGATGTCATCAGCGTCGTACAGGTCCAGCGCCTTAATGTAATATTGAAGTAGTGAACGCTTGAAAGAAGCTAGAGAGGTGTGATTCGTGCGTAACTCAGCGGGCAGAACATTCCATGTACGGCACGCGTGTATAAAAAATGAGGGCTGATAAGTAACAGTTCTACTTTGCTTAGGGATATTAGTAATAGCGTTGCTGCTCAATGACGTGGTAGATCTCGTTGATTGTCTAGTTGCACGCAGAGCTTCACTATCTATAAAAACTAAGTTATTTACAGCTTTATAGAAAAAGACGATATCCAAAAATTCATGCCAATATGAAATAGGTAGCAGATTTGTTAGTTGGAGGCGGGTCTTACAGGTTACATCACAACAGAAGGGAAGCTTCAAAATTAGTTTTGTTGCACGGCGCTGCACGTTTTCATCTCGTTTTAGTAAGCCAATGGACTGTGGCGACCATACTTGGGTTGCATAGCCGAGATGGCACCGGACAATAGAAAGATAAAGTGTACAACGCGTTTGGGTGCTTTCGATGTACCTAAAGGCTCGGCGCACAAAGCCAAGGAGTTTGTTGGCTTTCGCACACTGTTTGGTCACTTGCTTGTCCAAGGTAAGATTGCTTGACACCCACACACCAAGGTCTCTCTGTATCGCAAGATTCCAAAGGCGTTTCGCTGATGTTGTAGATGGACTGTACAGGTGACTTTTTGCAGGTGATACACTGGTATTTACACTTGGACTGATTAAATATGAGCCCTGATGATTCGGACCAACTGATGAGATCGTTAAGATCTGATTGCAAGGCATTAAAGTCTGTGATAGAATCGATGCTCTTGAAAATCTTAGTATCATCGGCATAACAGGCAACTCTCGATGTCTTAACAGCATCTGGTAGATCATCCACAAACAATAGAAACAATATTGGCCCTAACAGGGATCCTTGAGGTACCCCGGTTGTAACAGGCAGTGCTTGGGAGGTAGCTCCCAGAACTGTAACCCGTTGCTTGCGTCCCTGTAAATATCAATGGAACCAGCCGTGAAGTTTGCCATTAATGCCGTATTGGTGTGTAACTTGGTGTGATCCACTTTGTCAAATGCCTTACTCATGTCAAGATATATAATGCCTATTTGTTTACCAGCGTCGAGTTGACCGCCAATGTAATGTAAGACACTTGTGAGCTGAGTCACGCAAGATCTACCAACTAAAAAGCCGTGCTGGTTGCGACTGATGAGGTGGGATATGTGGTCTCGTAGACCTGCCAAAACGCAGCGCTCGAGAACTTTGGAGATAACAGGGAGAAGGGAAATAGGGCGGTAATTCTCCACAAAGTCTCTCTTTCCTTTCTTGAAAATGGGTACTTTCCTTTTACTAAAACCGATTACTTGATCCCTGCATCTGGGCTATGGATACAATAAATTTAAGTGATGTATTCAATTAAAGTGCACCAAACCCCAAAATCTTTTTCTACTAATAATTTATAGTTTGTACCGATTCCAAAAACAATCAGCCTTTATTTCCACAGTTTTGAGTGTTTCTATGGGCTTCAACACTTACACAAAACCAACCATTTGCTGCATGACCGAGCTACTGAGGGACATGGGCCTATTCATGATTTTACTTTACAAACTGTTTTGCATGCATGTTTACAAAGACTTAACAGAACTGTGATGCCAATCAGTTTAAGTGGCATCAATCAGGAATAGACTCATGCCCCTCACTGGTGTATTTGACATTTGTTCCATTTGATTAATAGATGCAATGTCTGTTCCATCTTGATACCTTTGTGCCCAGTCCATTATTTAATCACTTACCCAAAGGGCTAGCTGAATAACTAGCTGTGTTTGTTGTTGTTGGTGGTGGTGCATTTGTTACTGGCTTTTCAATGATGAGGTCCTTAGGTGTGAGTTCCGAGTAATCGTCACCATCAAATATGACAGAATCTCTCTTTAAATAATCCATGAAATTAAACAGTCTATGACATAAACAGTGTTAAAAGTTAATACAATAAATATAACAAGCTCAAAACACTGAAGACTGCAAGAAAACATCTATTTCTTGCAATCTTCAATCTTTTGTGCAGGTTTTAAGCTGCAGATAGTTAATTGACAGTGTACTGTTTTTAATTATGTTTATTACTATATTCATTTTTTGTTGGTTTCATGGCAGTGAGGATAGCAACATACATTGAAACAAACAAGATGGAGTCAAATACTAAAATTGTTGAAAAATGTTGGACTGAGCCACTAAGATAATTCCCTAATACTACATTAATATTGATGTTTTAATAACTGGAACCAGAAAAATCCACAGCAATCTCAAGCCACTTGCTGTGACTGATTAAACCACATTGGCAAAATTTGAGTGCTTTCACAGCACTGTCAGTATGTCTCTACATTCAGTGAGTACAGTAAGCTTAGACTCTCTACCACAACATCATCAAACCTATCACAATACCATTATATAACTTATGGTTAAATGTAATTTAGGCAAGGTTAAAAATAAGTCAATGCAGCAGTTTCACGAATGTGATGTGGGGGGTTCTTGGGAGGTTTGCAGGGGCATTGCCATGTGCTTTTGCTCAATTTGCTTTGCTACTTTGCTTGTTTCCCTCCCTCCCTCCCACCCACATCTCGGCAAGTAATCATTCCACGCATTAATTGGTCAGTGATGTGTTGTCAGGTGCCTGGTGGTGGGCTGTGGCTCAGTTGCCATGGTGACCTCCTTGCCAGTGAGGAGATTGCTACCCTCCTTTGTTGCTACCTTAACAGTAACTACCCTCTGATGCTATTGACTAAGAGTTTTAATGAACTGTTATTTAACAAAATGGGCTGATGAACTTATCTTGGACTGGTTGTGGTCATAACAATTTTATTAAGAAGGAAAAAATGAAAACACTCATAATTTCTAACAAGCTTCACACTAATGTTTCCAATGCAACACTAAACTTCATTGAGGTTAATATTTTTCCTTAGTGTTGACAGGCTGCTAACCTAATCAGTTACAGATAATTCTAACTGTGGTTTACAGCAATTTACGTCAATTTGAACAGACAATATTTTTAACACAATAAAATAAACATACTTGTCATCGAAAGTCAAGTGTCTGATGGACCCGCCTTTCAAGGAATCCAGGATAACAGAGTCAAAATCTTTCGTCATAACTGTGTAGTCTTGGGGAACTCCACCGAGGTACATGTGCTGTGTTGTCTGGATGTGCTGTTGTCTTCTGTCTTGAAGTACCCCTTCTTTTTCCTCCATATCCACATAAAGTCTCACACTTGGAAAAAAACAGTCATGTATATAAGTATTGTAAGTCACAACAATGCTAAGCATCACAGAATACTTTGCAATGAAGATGCTCCAAACAATAGCTTGAAATAAGTGTAGAACAAAAATCAATTAATAATATACTTTTTATCCAGTTAACCAATAGATAAAGTCAAACAGACAAAGTTTATTAAATGGTTATGTTTAAGCCCATGGAATCAAACTACACCCCTTCATCAATTCAAAACAAGATTACAGTAGTTGTAAATTATATTGCCTTTGTCCAACTTCAATAACTGCCGCTCAGTTGGTTCCATCAGTAGAGCACTGCAATAACCACAATAAGCACAAAAATCAGGGTCTTAAAATAACTGGCAAGATCATGCTAGCTCTGTGCTCACCATGCATTTCCCTTCAGTTCAGGTGATTGCACCACCTTGACTCCTTCACCTCCACATGTAAAACTGGAAGGGAATGTAAAAAAACCCAAACAGCAATTGAAAATTGTTGGGTACCAGCACTCCTATAGTTTGAACACAGTTATACCCACATTTGCTGTTAAGATATGGAGAAGGGTAAACTAAAGAAACGTTAAAGGTACCAGCCCATTGAAACCTCATACACTTCTATCATTCTTCAATGATGACAGCCACCTCAACAAAAACATTACCATTATCTGTGCATTCAACAAAATGGAACAGCTAGATAACGAGTGTCACTTTAAACACAATGCTAATATGTTCACAATTACACAATACCCCTTGTGTGAAGAGTCGATCCATATTCAGTGTCACTGATGCCAAGCCAGTTACTGTGAAACTCACAAAACTGTGAACACTGAGAATAATAATTGGTTGTTCTTATCATGTCTTTTTAGGGTGGCCCTGGTGATTCAAACAATTTTGATAGCATTATACTTACTTTAAGCCATCTTTGTGGACAGTCACAAAGTGCCATTTGCCATCATTATATTCCCCATCAGTCTGTAATGTGACTGGCGCACTTCCACGACTAGCTTTGAAAATCACCTTCCCTTCATACAGGCCCAGCACAATGAAATCTCTCTAAATTAGTGAGACATCAACAATGTCAAGATAATGTGTGCTAACTTGAAATCAAAAAGACTAATTCAACCACTGAAATTGTAAACTGAATAAACCACCTACAGGTATATGGTTTCGATTCCCTTGTTAGGAAACGTCACCAAAAGCTCCAAAAGAAAACTGCAACATGCTTTATTTTATGAATGATTTAGTCTTTGTGGGCCAGATTTAACAAATAACCTGTCTGTTGAATTTTATCCCAAGCAAAATTATCAAAAGCTAGTTCCGCCTCCTCTATATAAATTAATACCACAAAAGCAAGTGTATAAGCCGCACTTTTTTGTGTAAAAATCAACTCTAAATCAGGGGTGCAGCTTATCTACGAAAGAACTTGGAACTCAAGTTCTAATTGACCTGATAAGTATGCAAACTATAACTCATTAGGGAATAAAAATAAAACAAGCAAAACAATGTAATAGACGGTCATTGCTTTTTAACGAGTTGTGGCTCCCAAATAAGCTGTTTAAACTTCAGGTCTTCATCAGACTTTTGCTCTCTAAGAGTTCTTGTAATAATTACTCTATTTTTGCTCAGCTAGAAAATTTCAACTCCAAGCGACAAGGAATCTTCATTCCTCCACAAACAGCTTTACAATGGCACCCAAAGCTGATTACTTTGACACCAATCTTTCTGCTGCCACATGCAAGAAAATATGACAACATTCACGAGAACTCCCGACAGTTTCACTTCTTTTATAACCTTTTACACAACGTAGTTACTAAAACATGGAACGACCTAAAACCACCTCAAAAACATCTACAACAACTCGCAAACAATCTAAAACCATCTAAAACAAGGTATAAATGTCTGAAATAAGGTGAGACGACAACATGTCACGTACATGAAATATGAGAATCGAACAAAACATCCACTTCCCCCCAAAATCTTACTCTGGTTCCACCGCACTGTCCTCTTACAGTATGTTGGGAGGGCTGGGATATAAGTTTGATTTTGTCTCCTCTCTCTTGTGAAACTCATCGACAATTTGATTATGATTTAAGCAACAACTGATGGTTTGTGCGGGGTACTACGTGGTGTAAGCTCGCACAAAACGTCCCGAACCTTTCCTTAAGTTGTTCTATGTACCAAGTTTCAGTTTCAGGTCTGTGTTCAACTCTATAACTCCGTATAACGGTGTCACAGTCTTTCTGTAACCTCGTTACTCTTGTACCTTTGTTACTTCTGTACCCTCCTTACTCCCGTGACCTCGTTACTTCTGTACCCTTGTTACTTCTGTACCCTTGCTACTCCTGTAACCTTGTTACTTCTGTACCCTTGTTACTCCTGTACCCTTGTTATACTTCTGTACCCTTGTTACTTCTGTACCCTCGTTACTTCTGTACCCTTGTTACTCCTGTACCCTCGTTACTTCTGTACCCTCGTTACTCCTGTACCCTCGTTACTTCTGTACCCTTGTTACTCCTGTAACCTTGTTACTTCTGTACCCTTGTTACTCCTGTAACCTTGTTACTCCTGTACCCTCGTTACTTCTGTACCCTTGTTACTCCTGTACCCTTGTTACTTCTGTACCCGAGTTACTTCTGTACCCTTGTTACTTCTGTACCCTTGTTACTTCTGTACTCTCGTTACTCCTGTACCCTCGTTACTTTTGTACCCTTGTTACTTCTGTACCCTTGTTACTCCTGTAACCTCGTTACTTTTGTACCCTCGTTACTTCTGTACCCTCGTTACTTCTGTACCCTCATTACTCCTGTAACCTTGTTACTCCTGTAGCCTTGTTACTCCTGTACCCTCGTTACTTATGTACCCTTGTTACTTCTGTACCCTCGTTACTCCTGTAACCTCGTTACTTCTGTACCCTTGTTACTTCTGTACCCTCGTTACTTCTGTACCCTTGTTACTCCTGTAACCTCGTTACTTCTGTACCATTGTTACTTCTGTAACCCTGTTACCTCTGTAACCCTGTTACTTCTGTAACATCGTTAGTTATGTAACTCTGTTACTTCTGTACCTGTGTTACCTCTGCAACCTTTGTAACCTTGTTACTTCTGTAACCTAGTTACTCCTGTAACCCTCTTACCTCTGTAACTCTCTCATGGTGCTCCGCGCGCGCGAGGAGATCCGCTATTAACTCAGGGTTTATAACCTGAAAGTTACGGTAGTTTGACATAGGATAGGATAAATTTCATAGGCTGATAATTTTTATTGAAATCAAATCAAAACCATTACCCTCTAAACGACTACTGAAACGGCATACTTGTAAAATTAAAGTGCTTGTGTCAGTTACTCAGATGGGAACTGAGACAAATCACACTCCAGCCAAATAAGAACAAACCTCTTAATCTGTTATTGAACGGGAGGCCAATTACCATGACTTCATCTGTGCTAACATTGTGTTAACGTAAGTAAGACACGATGAATAAAATATAACATGACATCGCTGTATAACAATATTATCGACTCTGACGTAAACAAACAGAGTGGTTATCCAGTCAGAGAAAAAAATCAAACACAGGTTTCCAGAAAATTCGCACACTTAGAAGATGAGCGGGCAGTTGTAATGGCTTTGGAAAATTTTGGTAACTGAAAACTAACTAATAAGGTCGCAGTTGCTATGAACCACACTTGGAATATTAACATAAATAGTTTATTAGCCCACATCGACGAACTTCGAGTTTTCATGTCAACCTCCAAAATTGATATAATTTCCATTAATGAAACTAAATTAGATTACACTATCGATGATAGTGACCTATATTTACCGGGCTTTGAAATCATAAGGAAAGATCGTAAGATAAGTGGGCGTAACGGAGGTGGAGTTTGCTTCTATGTGCGATCTAATCTAAACTACAAAACTCGTGAAGACTTTAGTACAGAAAATCTTGAATGGCTAACTTTAAAAATCACCAGGCCTCGGTCACGACCATTTTTAGTGGCGACCTGGTATAGGCTTCCCGATTCCCCTGTGAGCCTTTTTAACGAATTTGAGGAACTAGTTGACAAGGTTGACGCGGGAAACTAGGAATTTTTCCTTTTAGGGGATATTAACGTGAATCTAATGGTGGATACGACATCAGCTAACGCCAGTAAACTTAAACATATATTTGATATTTATGGATTGGATCAGCTAATCACAGAGCCGACGAGAATTACCCTAAGTTCTCGCTCTTTAATTGATCTTTGTATTACGAACACACTAACTAAAGTTGCAAAGTTTTGTGTTGTCCATCTTGCAATTAGCGATCACGCACTAATTTATATGACATAAAAGGTCCAGCATGAGCGTGCAGGCACAGTAACAATTAAAACCCGTCAAATGAAAAATTTCCATAAAGCTAGCTTCCTAAGGGACCTTCAAGAAAAGGCATGGTCAGATGTTGAAACACTAAACGATCTAATTGATATGTGGTCAATGTGGAAAGATATGCTGATGCAAACCATAGACAAACATGCACCACTAAAAACTAAACGGGCTGGCAACAAAAAGTCTCCATGGATTACTGATCATCTGCGCCATGAAATGCATAGAAGAGATTTCTTAAAAAAGAAAGCAGTTTTGGACGGTTCCCCTTCGGCTTGGGATCAATATAAACGTGCCCGGAACCACACAAACAACGAAATTAAGAAAGTTAAGCGTAAATATTTTACTGATAATTTGGAGTCCAGCAAATCAAATCCTAAAAAAACCTGGGAGTTAATTAATGATTTGTCTTCGTGACATCCAAATAAAGTAAGGAATATTGCGGAAATTAAGGTTAGGGAGCAAACTATAACTGAATCTTCTGAGATAGCCGAAGAACTAAATCTGCATTTCTCAAGCGTTGGTGAGAAACTAGCCTCAGAAATACCATCATCTAATGTTGAGCCAGAGTCATACTTTGAAGCAACTAAAACAACCTTTTCTCTGAAAGATCCACCGGTGAGCGTAGTCCGCAAACTGCTGGCCAAACTAAATGAAAGGAAAGCTACAGGCTTAGATAACATTCCATCTAGACTTCTTCAAATGGCTGGCGACATAATCGCACCATCGCTCACTCAAATATTTATAAAGTCGATTAACACTGGTATTTTTCCAACTGAGTGGAAACTCGCTAGAGTAACTCCTATTTTCAGAAAGGGCAAAAGGGACGACCCGAACAACTATCGACCAATATCCATTTTTCCGACCGTTGCCAAAATTTTCGAAAAAATTATATACGACCAGCTTTGTGATTATCTTAATGATAACAACTTACTAACTCACTGTCAATCTGGATTCCGATCATTGCATAGTACACTCACTGCATTGATTGAAGCTACCAACAGTTGGTCGGTCAATATCGACAATGGCCTTGTAAATGGTGTGATTTTCATAGATCTGAAAAAAAGCTTTCGACACTATCGACCATACTATCCTTATACGAAAGCTTCGAAAATATGGCGTTGACTCGAGTAGTCTCAAATGGTTTGAATCATATCTTTGTGACCGAAACCAAAAATGCAGCGCAAATGGCCATTTATCAAATACTGCCCCAGTTTCTTGTGGCGTCCCACAAGGTAGCAATCTTGGTCCACTCCTATTCTTAGTCTATATTAATGATCTTCCTAATTGCCTCGCTTCAGCCTCTCCTAGAATCTTCGCTGACGATACTAATATAACCTTCGCTGCCAGTACAATGATTGATCTTGAGAATGCTGTAAACTTAGAACTAAGAAATCTTCAGCGCTGGCTTACAACCAATAGGCTAAGCCTTAATATCGCTAAAACTGAATTTATGGTAATTGGGTCAAATCAACGAATACATGGTCTATCGAATAATCAGATCGATATTGAGATCGATGGGAAATCGATCAAAAAAGTCGAAGAAGCTAAATCGCTGGGCCTGTTTATTGACGAACACCTTTCATGGACAAAACATATAGAAGAAATTTGTAAGAAGATATCTTCAGCGATAGGAGCACTTAAACGAATAAGGCCATTCATCTCCGAAAGTACTGCTCTTCAAATTTACCAAGCGTTGATTTTGCCCCATTTTGATTATTGCAGCCCTATTTGGGATGAACTTAACGTTACCTTGAGCGACAAACTCCAGAAACTCCAAAATAGGGCTGCTAGGGTCATTACCAGGTCGAGTTACGACACTAGTGCCAGTATCCTTCTAAACAGGCTCAACTGGGACAATCTCTCCACATGAAGGAAAAAGCTTAAAGCGACGTTAATGTTTAAAATAATTAAAGGGCTTTCCCCAGCGTACCTGCAGGATTTATTATTTTAGTATCCGAAGTACACCGTACAACTTAAGAGATTCTGAGATTAAGCTAAACCTGCCCAAGCCACGCACAAACTATTGCAAGCGTGCCTTGGGCTACAGCGGGGCGCTACTATGGAATAGCCTACCTGTAAACTTAAGAAAATCAGATTCTCTTGGGTATTTCAAAAGGGAACTTGACAAATTTTACAGCAATTGTCAGTCGGGCTCCCACACGGCAATCTTGTAAAACAGTGTTGTTTTTAATTAACTTTTTAACTGAAGATAAGATTTTTTTACCGTGTTTAAATAAATAAATAAAGTATGTATGTATGTATATTGATAGATACTGTATAATAACATTTTAGTTACAGGTGTAACGAGGTTGCTTAGTTTATATAGAAAAGAGTTGTCCCGGGTAGAGGGGTCACCTGCCTACCCAAGCTACCCTGCGCGAGCAAAGGTTTCATACATTTCCTTACAATGAACTTCGCGAACCGTTAACTTGAGAAACAAAACGTTGGCTCGGCTAGAAGGGTGACTCGTGTAGCCGGGTCATCCACTTTCGATGGTAGGGTCACCCGAGCCAACTTTTCACCATATAGACACTTTGGTTCTTTCGGCCGGGATAACTTCACGGAAATTGAAGTCCGTGTTTTATCTTTAAAACGAACATTGTGGCTTAGATTGCTATCAAAGAAGCAAAATCTAAGTCAACAGTGACCGGTGTGAGTGATTAAAAACATAAAGGAAATCCAGCAGCGGAAAGACGGATATTGAAGTAATGAATTATTAAGTAGGGCCTATGAATAACTTGGTATGCTAAATTTTGACTCGGTCAACCGGGACAACTTTACTCATGAAAACAGACGTAAGAAGTTAGCTCGGCAAGGCGGGTGACCCTTCTACCTGGGACAACTTTTTTTCACATAAACGGGGCCTTAAGTAACGAGGTTACAGAAGTAACGAGGGTACAGAAGTAACAAGGGTACAGAAGTAACGAGGTTACAGGAGTAACAAGGGTACAGAAGTAACGAGGGTACAGAAGTAACGAAGGTACAGGAGTAACAAGGGTACAGAAGTAACGAGGGTACAGGAGTAACAAGGGTACAGAAGTAACGAGGGTACAGAAGTAACAAGGGTACAGAAGTAACGAGGTTAAGAGGTTACAGAAGTAACAAGGGTACAGAGGTAACAAGGGTACAGAAGTAACGAGGTTACAGAAGTAACAAGGGTACAGAAGTAACAAGGGTACAGAAGTAACGAGGGTACAAATGTAACGAGGGTACGGAAGTAACAAGGGTACAGGAGTAACGAGGGTACAGAAGTAACAAGGGTACAAAAGTAACGAGGTTACAGGAGTAACAAGGTTACAGAAGTAACAAGGGTACAGAAGTAACA
>OX419345.1:22306999-22339499 GCA_948470475.1 Galaxea fascicularis
TGAATGATCCCCCATTGTTCCCACATTGTCTTCAGCCATGTAATAAACCTCTTATTAACCAAATTTGCTCGGGACCGTACTGGGAGAATATTGGCCCTCTGTCTATTTTGTACAGAACATGCTGCGGTTGGTCTGTCCTGTCAAGACCTTGGGCCAATATTTTCCCAGTATGGCCCTCGCGCTTGGTTAAAAAGGTATATACACTAGGTTTGTGACAGGTTTACAGCTGACTAGAGCTCTGATTGTTGTAAGAAACATAATGGTACCATGTGATCACAGATTGATGGATAGTAGAACCACTTTGACATACCTTCATACCATGTGCCTCTAAAAACAAAAGCCCATGGCGAGTAGCATTAGGAACTTGGAAAGACACTCCAATGGTAAATCCCCTGGTACGTCTATTGAGGAAAGGCTCCTTTTCAAGATAACTCCTGTCACTAAGAAACGTGACATTCCATGCAGGCTGCAAATACCACAACATGCAATAAGCCTACTTCAAAACATTGGTTCTAGTTTATTTACACCCTACAGAAATCATCAAACTGTTGCATTACCACTGCACGTTCCTCCAGAGGAATATGTTGAGCAAGAAAGAGCTGGGATTGGGAAGGCCATGCACCATGCACATATAGCACATAATTTAATAAAAGGGCAGATTCTTTCTTTCGGGTAAATTCCCCACTGCAAAGCCACTGATCACTGCTGAGCTAAGTTACCCAAAACCTGAGTTTTTAGTTTTCTGTATTCATACTACTTGCGCTGAATTCTCTTCCTCGTTTGTTTGACATGTGTCAAGTAGGACTGGCCAATCAGCAATTTACATTCATAATCTGAATGTAGATACTCAAATCGCACAAAGACCATTACAGGCTTTCCTTTCTCTCGCTCACCCCAATCCCTTAAATGCGCACTGTTCACGAGTAGATCCATGCAACCATCTCTTGGAATAACCCAAATGAAAAACCTGTTTGCAGGCTATTAAGTACATTTTCAACTTTTCCTTTAAATGAGTAAATCCATGGTTTGCTACATCTTCAACACCTCTTTTTCAGGGGGTGGGGGAAGGATGAAGGATGAAGGAAGAAAGTGTAAAATATTTATACACTTTCTTCATAGAAAACAATAACATTTGTCCAGCGTTGTGGCTACATATATACCTTAAGGTGACATCCACGAATATAGCCAGGTGATGGGAGGACTTGAATCTCTCCTGTTGAGACACTCATGTCTTTCAGGCACCCTTTGAAAAATTTTGATGTGCTGTATGGTAAAGAAAAAACAAGATCAGAAAGAAAGGTGCTCCATCAGCCATCATATGCTACTGTCTGTTTGAAGAGATAAAATTGAATAATGATGTGAGAGTACTGGCCAACACATTTCAGTCATGATACTTATCGTAGACAGGCAAAAACTAACGATAGAAGAGTCCAACGTTTCCGCGACTCGACATCTTGGCGCCATTGTAACCATGCCCCTTTAAATACCTTGAAACAAATAATTCAAATAAACATAACATGATAAGAATCCTAATCAATAATGATTTAGATAAACATATACAGGCAAAAACTAATGATATAGAAGAGTCCCAATGTTTTGGCAACATCTTGGCACTGTTGTCAAGGGAAACTAAAATTAAATATGCGATTTCAAGAGTAACAAAGAGTTCAGAGTAACTAATTTGCATAAGTTAGACAAAGACCTTAGCGTGAATTGCACATTTAAACACGGTCTTTGTCTAACTTATGCAATTAAGTGACTCTGAACTCTTAGTTACTCCTGAAATTGCATATTTAATTTTAGTTTCCCTTGACAACAGCGCCAAGATGTTGCCAAAACATTGGGACTCTTCTATATCGTTAGTTTTTGCCTGTATATGTTCATCTAAATCATTGTTGATTAGGATTCTTATCGTGTTATGTTTATTTGAATTATTTGTTTCAAGGTATTTAAAGGGGCACGGTCACGGCGACTTTGTGTTTTTTAGGTCATAACTGGCTGGAAATTGAAACTTGGTACTTACACTCACAAGTAACAACATTCCTGACGAACCAAAAAGAAAACTTCAAATTAATTTTAACAAGGAAACCACCCATACGAAATTCTTGGCAATTTTTGGCAAAAATTGGCAAATTTTTTTCAAGTTTCAATCCATTTCCATCCTCGCCATCCTTGGATGCAGATGGGAAAAAATGGTTTCAGTGCACTAATATGGTTCTTGTTAATGAAACATGAGCACTATTTTTTGGTTTCCGTTGATGCAAAAGCATTTTTTAGCCTTTTAGAGTACGGCTCAAACAGCGTGACACTGCCCCTTTAAGTGGAGTGCCTGTAAACGGCACGACCTGATTAGTTAAGTGCACTTTCACTATAAACATTTTTTTTAATCACTGCATGCAGTTGTTTATTGGGCTGAATGCTTAAAACAAAACAGAAAGGGAGTAGAGGAAGGGTTCTGAGACCAGGACTCAAAATTAACACTCAAAAATGTGTAAAATGTGTGGGGTTTTGAAACTGAAAGTTAAAAAAATACACATACACGTACAGTCAACTCTCTTATAGCGACCACTTCTCATAAAAGACCACCTCCCTTAAGTGACCACTTTGTAAATAACCGTTTGGTTTCTCAGTCACATACTGTTTAAGAAACTTTCTCGTATGTACATGATCAGTACTCAACTATCTTAAGCAACTGCAACCACTTTTTAGGACAGAAATTTGACAGATTCTTTTTTTCCCACCCAACATGATCATGTATGACTTTCAGAAAATCATTATTCAAAAGGTACAAAAGTTCAGTTTTTAACAGCACTGACCCAGAGTACCTGTAGGTTAACAGGAATTCTTACAGTGATCTGTGGAAAAATGTTATACAACGTTTCAATAGAAGTACACGTATCATAAGATTTTCCAGATGTTATTCAATGTGGAACACGCCAGTGCTTTCAATCTTTTCCCTAAGCCTAATTTTACCTAAAATGGTAATAACTTTTTGTAATTAGTTAATCAATTGAGTTTTTTACTCAGAGTTGATTTTTCTCATAAGCAACCACTTTGTTGTGTGCATCAAAGGTGCATGGTTGCTTACTAGAGAGTTGACTGTATGCTTTCCCCAAATCTTTGTTGGGAAAAAGAAAGAACTGTACATTTAGCGAATTTTTGGCAAAAAAGAAACACCTAGACATCAAATATCATTTACATATTAGGGCCGTCCTCTAGCAGAGCACCTGGTTACCCCTGGTGATGTACTTTTCCCTTTGAGTGACCATGAAATAATAGTTTTTGTTCACACAAATCAACATATTTGCAACAAGCTTACAAATACAACGAAAATTAAATACTTACACGTTCTCAGGAATTGTAGTTCTGTTTTCTATGCCTCCCCAGTAAACAAATCCAGCATTCACCAAGTTTTCATGACCAATTCTATTTCCTGGGTAATATGCAAGGTTTTCTGCAAGTTTTTCCTCAGACCCATCTGATTTGGTGATTGTTAATGAGTACAGAAATCTTCTCCAGTCACTTGTCTTTTTTACTGAAACCCATTTCCCAGTGTCATAGTTCTTTTTAGAACGAATCTTCCTATAACCTAAACCCAAGTTATATGAAAACAAGACATATCCACGAGACAGTTCAACAGCTTGAAACTTGTCACCATCAACAGCAATGACCAGTATGCCATTTGAGGAACTTGTTCTGAAAGTAAAATCGAAAGTTCGCAATGGATCCAGGGAATATGGACCAGACTTGAGATACCCTGTTCCAAAAAATGTTCTGTCTGGCCGCAGCTCCTCACTCTCTGGCACTGTAAACTCTTTTACACCAGAACGTGTGGGACAGTAACCATCTTTATCAGGTTTGATGAGCTGAAAATAAAAATAAAATAAATTTCAGCCCTTGGCAAGGCAAGGAAAACAGTGGGACCTTGCCGCACTTGGTCAGTACTGCCACAACCTTGAGCCAATATTTCCCAGTATGGCCCTCGCGCTGGGTTAGTAAGAGGTTAATATTTCTTTCCTTCATATATATGCACTTTACATTTCTTACAGGTTGGTGGCTCATTTCAAGTTAGTTATATGAACGTTTTTGCTCATGATAAAATTTCCGACCATTGTGAAGGCCAGATAACATCAAAATATTTTGTGAACGTCCCAAGTGTAATCAGTCAAGCTTAACAGTCACAAAGTTCATGACATAACTACATCATCCACAAGCTAACTAGGCAACAGAATTACTAACAGTAACTTTAATTTGTATTAGCATCAATAAGTATGCAAACCTTAAATAAATGGAAGGATAAAAAAGAAAGTTGTTATTGAATGGTATCAGGCTCTATTTTTTTTATCTTTTTTTTTATTTTTTATTTTCCACCTTATTGTAATACAAAGTGACTTTACAGAGATTTGTTGAAATATGGCAGGAAAGCCCAAAGAAACCATGGGGCTTATACAACGTGGGCTTTCCATGCTAAATAACGATGATGAACGCCTGTGTCGCAAATGGAGGTTGGGTGCTCAAGGATCTGGGGACTGGTACCAACGACCCAACCCCCGGTCGGTGGAACACCCCATAAGCCTACCCTACCCGCAACCCAGCCACGAGTCCTGCCTGACACCCCAGACCCCAAAACAAGCACCCGTCACACTGAACCATAAGTTCAATGGAAAAAACAATCCCCAATAGGGAGAGGAGGGAGGGGAAATACTCAAAAGCCCCGCAAACACCAACACACCAAAACGCTGAGCTAAACAAAACCACAAGGACATGCGACGACGCACGCATAGCATGCAAAACGAACCGCTGACCGCTTGAACTGCCAGAAGACGCCACAGAGAGGCCCAACATGCAAATAACACATGCACACGCTAAATAACGCAGCAGGCAACGCCTCCAAAATACTAATAATGCACTAACGCTAATGCCACGCAATGCCACGCCACGCCACAACAAACAGAGCAACTTGCTCCTAGTCGTTAACTAAGTTAAATTGCATTTAACCCTATATAAACTTAAATGTAACAATTCACAAAACAATCCTCATGCAAGGATGAAAAGGTCATAAAAGCAACATTTAAAAGTTTCTTGTTATACTTGCCATGGTTTTTGTCCTTAGCTGTTAAATGGGTCCTCTAAATCAGGGAATAATGACTTACCTCAGAATCCCAAGTTCCAACATAGTGATGATTGATCTGCAAACCATCAACACATCCTGTATAGTTACTACGAGATATTTCATCTGGAAGTTGCACTGCCATGGAAACACCACCAACAATCAGCGTACTGTTTTCATTAAGCACCATTCTTGGGTTATCCATTTGCAGAGATCGTGTAATGTTGACAGCAGTAACATCTTCATTGCTGGTTCCACGATACTTCATTGACAGCTTTGCATGATCTCCATCCCTGTAAAACAACGATCAATTTAAGGTTAGCACTATCCAGAAATAAATTAAGTTCCCTAAATCTTTCTTAAACACAGCATGCCTTTCAGGCAATGATCACAAATTAGCCCATGAACTTCGCCAAAAAAATCTTTTTTACTAGTGTACATATGGATAACAACAGCAGGGAGTGAACTAAGGTGCAGTGTTCTATCAATGAAATGTGTTAAAAGAATCATTCCCCACCAAACAAACACTAACTTTAGCCCTGTATGGTTTAGCGCCTGTCGTTCTTGTCGCCAGTATTTAAATGTCCTTTAGTCTCATTATTTTAGACTTGATAATGATGTCACATTAATTGGCTTGTTTTTAGCATTTACTCATGTTTATAAGAAACGTTTTATCGCAATTGTATGTGGCTGAATGCAATTTAGGCAAGGTTAAACTCTAGCCAATGCTGCCAGCAGTCTTGCTCATCTTGTGCTAGTAATCTGCAGGGGTGGGCACCCATGGAATTTGCAGTGATGGATTACATGTGCTTGGCTTTGAGCAAACACTGCGGATCATCACTTACCAATATTTGCCGATTCATTCAGCCATTGCGAATCGAATGGTTACCTTCCTGCTGCACCTGAATTGCTCAGGACCCTGCCAACCTCTATGGCACCAGCTCCCAATCTCATCAATTGGCGATGAGTTTAATTGTAGTTAAATGGTTTAGTTCAGTGGGAATAAAACTTACATGCCAGCTTCAACTTTATACCAGCGTTGGCCATCAGTGGAGATGGTCTCAGGAGCCTCAAATTCCCTATACGTCTCTGCAGTGCACATCTTCAGAACTGGTTTCCCTGCCCTCAGCTCCACAGCTGCAAAGTCTGCTCCACACTGTTGTGATTGCCGCTTCTGACGATTGTTATCTGAGTTACTGGCATCACCCACAAACAGTAGCAGTCCATCAGGTTTTTCTGGCTTTGCATACAGGAGGATATCAAGAGCCCTGGTTTCCTTCTGAATAGCAGGAGGGAGTACTGGTTCACTGACAGTCTCTCCATCAAATTTCATCACCACAGGCGTGTACCTCAGAAGAGCGTGTGCCCTGACAAGCATTCCTTCAATATCATCCAAGCGTCGCTTCACCTCTATGTCTAGCTCTTCGATAATCTGTTCATGTCGTACTTCTTGAACAACAACTTTCTCTTTAATGGTAGATGACTTATTTAGAGCTTCTCTCACTTGCTTTTCTGCATCAGTGATATTATCATTTGTCATAATGATTCACTCCTTAAGGCCAGATAGACCTGACAGCTGAGACTGCAAGGAAAAAAGACTAGGTTTAATCCATGGACAGTCTACCCTGCAAAATCTCTAATACTTATTTTAAGTACCAAGCTGCATTAAAAATGAAAGCAGCTTAAAGCTATAGATTCCTATAATGCTGTTCATTTACAAACACATTAATATTAATAACAGTTTATAGAAATCATATATACAACTATGGGTGCACACTAAGGAGGCAAAGGACAGGGATACACAACAAAGATACCTCAATTTCTTCAGCTTTTTGCCTTGCATCATCAGCTATGTTCTTTGATTCAGTGGCATTGTTCTCAAGGTCAGTAGCTCTACCACCTAGACAATGCAATACCCATACATCTCAACAAACTTTGTGTCTGATTTGTTTCAAGAGTTTACATCAAATGACTAATTTTTTGCTTCTAACAGACAAGAGAGCAGGGGTTGGCACAGTGGTGAGAGCACTCACCTTCCACCAATATGACTATCTGCCTCACTTACATGTACTAATTAAATATTGATTGATAATAAGTTGTATCAAATTTTCCTAAGCTTTGCAACAGGGCAAAGGAAAAATGACAAAATGTGTTATTTGTAAAACTCTATCTAATATAGTAAACATTAATTTTCTCATTCCAAAGTTTCAATTTACTTCTGATTTAGCTACACTTCTCAAGGCAGACTATGGTGTGCCCAAGCTGTTCTCAATCCTGAAAATTTGATTTTATCAACTGAGTTGACAACGTAAATTGGCCACCATAAAGAGATTTGCAATGATAAAATTACGCTGCTATTTCTTTCCATTTAGCACAAATTTTCATTGCTATTTCACTTCTTCAAAAATGTGCGAAATTTCCAGCAAAAATTCAACACAATTTCAATGGGAACAAAGCCTGCATTTCAATGACATTTGCTCTCATTACTTTTGCACAGTACTGTAGATGAGTTGATAAACTAAATTTTTGCGTACCACTTCCCCCGTAATACAGCACCACAGTTTCTTTAGAAACCAAACTCCTCAAATGTTTAAAGGATTCTGCTCATGCTAATACTTTTCAGGACTTTATTCTAACAACCTGGCCCTGGTTGTTCTAAGGCTGGATAGCACTATCCACCGGATAAATATCTATCCAGTGGATAGTGCAATTAGCTCTCCCATTACTTATCCGCTGGATAGTGATTTATCCACTGGATAGCACTATACAACGTTTGAACAACCGGGGCCTGCTGTACATGTTACACATCACATAGTGCCAAAGAGAACCATACAAAACAAAGATGGTGACTGTACATTCCACTCCTTCATTAATTTTCCATCTATGACAGTCATTTACACCGTGTGGTTTAGATGCACAGTCAATTTTGATTTGTGACGAACTGTGAAGTAACAGTATGTGTGGTTTAAATTTTGTGTTAAAACAAAAAACAAACCAGCATGGTGTCTAAATGTCTTACGGACACCACCTAACTGAGTGACAGACCCACTGTCAGTAAAGAGATTAGATCTCTTTACGCTGGCTGATACTTTCTCTCCCCAATATTATTATACTTACCAATACGACTGGCCAATTCATCAAACCCAGGGAAATTACTTTCAACGTCAGTCAAGTCACCAGAAACTTTTCTGATTTTTGCTCTGATAAGTTCCAGTCTTTCCTTGATGTCATCAAGAAGACTTGCTAATTCACTGTCAACTTTATCCTCAGTGTTTGATGCAGTTTTATTAAGACTGGTACTTCTAGCCTTAGAGTTCCTTGTCAGGCTGCTTAGATTTTGTGCCTGAAAGAGGGAATGAAGTATTATCTGCTATACATAATAACCACTTGTATGTATGTACAACAGTGTTTCATCCCAGCCAATGGGAAAGGACACAACAGCCTGGTTTTATACTCACAAATGTCATTCTTAAAGTGCTACTATGATCAAAACTTATTTTCTTTTTTTCTTCAGATTTTGAGAGCATGTTCGCTTAAGGCCCTAGCAAACGGCTTCAACATTTGCTTCAACATCCATTCGATTTTGTTGAACGCTGTTGGAAGGTTGTTGAATGATGTTGAATGGTGGGATGAGCAAACGGTTTCAACATTTCATTCAACAAAACTTCGCGAGTAGACTGGTAATTACTTTCAGGCCCCAGCGCTTGCTCAACGATGTTGAAAGAGCGGGGCAAACGACTTTAACTCCGTTTCAACATTCCGAACATTCCAGAGAACAAAAGAAATGTTGAACGCATGTTGAAGCAAAGTTTAAAGGCTTTTAAACTCTTTCAACATCGATTCAACATTGTTTCAACACGTTTCAACAAGTTGGAAAGTGGGTGGCAAACGCTTTCAACATTGCCATTCAACAAAATCAAAAGGATGTTGAAGCAAATGTTGAAGCCGTTTGCTAGGGCCTTTAACACATGACTGACAAAATTTGAGCTTTCATTTTTATCCAAAGGCTGTTTATTTCTAGTGTAAGGTCTGGACTTCACGGTCCGCCATTACTCACATTCAAAACTGACCGATCGGACCTCAAAGGCTTGGATCTAGGGAAAAGTAACGTCATTTACTCACTAGCTTAAAATTTCAGCGTGTAAACGCAACTTATTATATGTGCAAAACACGAGTTTAAAAATCTGAAAGCCCAAAACTCCCGTGCTACATATTAATTCAGCCGCATACACACGCATTGGATTCTTAAACCAGTGAGTCTTTGACGTCATTTTCTCCTCATTTTCTTCAGCTCTCTCAAGATTTTAAAGTTAGTAATGGCAGACCAATAAATAACAAAATTCCAGTTAAAATAAACAAGTGTCTTTTTAAAAATTGGAACTTAAAACTTGGGTCACTTAGTGTTCAGTTAACATAGTTTTGAAATCCAAAGAAAAAGAAGAATTGTTTTTTGGTCGTAGTAGCACTTTAAGCAGTGTTCCAGATATGGACAGGTTGTTACATCAAAAACATATGACTAAATTGGCTCCATGACCTCACTTCTTCCAATTGAAAATGAAGTTTACGTGCTTGAAATGCTAGCCACCTTTCTACAGGACAGTACCTGATCTAGTGCATCCATGGCTATTTCTTCAGCTTCACGGGCAATTGCTAGTGACTCGTTTAAGGCATTGGCAATGTCAGAATATCTTTGAGATGTATTGACTGCTTTGCGAGGAAACTCTATGTCTGTGAAGAGCTTATCCAGCTCATCAGCTCGTTTGCGCAGTTCTTCTGAATGATTTTGAGCCATGAGCACTGATGGTGTAAGCTCGTTCAAAGTCCTGGAAAGGTTAGCCATCCGTTTGTTTACTTGATCTATGAGGCTATCAAGCCATGGAAAACTTCCATTAAAGGCCTACAACAAGACAGAGACAAAAAATAATATCACAATGCAATGTAACACAACAAGAGGTAAGTAATCAGAACATAAACACGAATGTGACATTCCTTAGAGGCAAATACGTATTCGCCAAAATAAGAGCCAAGAGAAATTGAAAAGAGTATGTGACATGTTCTAAGTTGCAATGGGAAACTCTCACGAAAAATTTAAGAAATCACACTTTTCAAACCATGCACCTTCTTGCTGACTTGAGGAATGGCCCAAAGGGAGCAGCATAAACATTGAAGTTAAGGGGGCATTACAGGTAAATGCGTTGTTTTCTGTACATTTCAACACTTTCCCTTTAATATCGTCACCAAGATTTCATTCATTGGAAGGAAGAAGAGTTGTTTGGCAGAAGATTGAAAATTTTGGAAAACTGAAAAATATTGGATTTGAAGGTGGTTGAAATTAAAATTAGTGAATAAGTAGTAGCCAAAGGCCAGACAGTCCACCGCCACAACAAGGTGCCCCTGATCCCCATAGTGGAATAACTGATTTATGTGTATATCCTTTTATATCTTTCTTTCCTGCAATTGTAATTCACCCCATTTTCCGAAAACGTCACCATTAACTCCCCCTTAATTATTGTGCAGTAGTTATTTTATCATAGCAAGCCACAACAAGTACCTGCAGACTACTACGGGCAGATGAGAGTTTAAAGTTGGTAGAGTTTATCACTTCCTGCAGGCTTACTAAAGAAATGTCAACCTCTTCTTTCCTTTTCATTGCATCTTTAAGTGGCGTCTGAAGAGAAAAACAGCAATAAGACTTCGTGAAACAAAGAATCCCCCAAATATTTTACTGCTCTAGCTTACATGCTCTCTCAACACAGATCAAATTAATAGCTATGCATGTATCCATCCAGCTTAAATTCAGGAGACTCAGCATTCCCAAGCCCAAATGTTCAAAAGCTGATTAACTCACCTTTAACCATTAACAGTGGTTTTCATGTCACTCATTGCAGATATTTTGAAAAGCAAATTAAAAGCTCAAGGCAAAAATGGACAAAAATCATTTGAAATATTGTACCTGGATAGTGAATGAAGCTGTCCAAAACCTGGGTTATTTAAGGCTAATAAGTATGTCTTTCATACCTATATCCAGGACAACAACATACATGGAACACCACAATGCCTCTCTTGATTTCTGTCTTCACAAGCTAAAATGGGGGGAGGGAAGAGCAGGGTGTATGGGAAGGCTATGTACCAACCTCCGCGTCATAACTCTTGCTAATGTTGTTGGTATTCATAGCAAGGCTGGCATTTTCCAAAATGCCACTTGTCTTTTGCTTAATAGTACCAAAGGTACCCAGTAACTCATCCAAGGTTTTATTGGCTTCACTAAGGTCACTCCACAGACTCATTGTATCATTCAACCGTGTCTTAGCTTGGTTCAACAAAGTCATGGCCAGCTCCTCCTCCTCAATGATTGTTGCATTTATACTGCTGAAGTCTTGTTTCACGAGTTCCTTCAAAATGTCCTCAGCCCTTTCTACCAATAATGTTTGGTTTGCTTTGTCTGTCTTTAGGGTATTTGCTATTTTCTTAGCAATGTCCACAGTGTCTGAAATAAACCCAAATTACATATGGAATGATTGCAACTGAAAAGACAAGATGTGATATGAAATAATCTGGGTGCAGAACATTAAGGAATTCACATGTACGGGAGAGTTGAACCTTCACATTAAATCTTTGTAAACTCACAACTGTCTGCTTTCTACTACTAGTTTTGTTCTTAACAACCTTCATCCAGCCATGCTTGAGATTGCAGAACATGGTTTTAGCACATGGATACAAATGTAACTCTTGCAAATGAATGATGATTGACCTAGATGCTAAATGGACATCCTTGATCTTGTTGCCCTTGCCAACAACAAGACTTTGAAATATACATCCGCATGCAGCCTGCCTGTATAATTGCAATTATATTAACAAACAAAGTGAGTAAAATGCAGTGACAAAACTCACTTACTGAGTTCGTGTGTTTGTAGCAGAGCGGGAAAGAATAGAGTGTTGCATGTCAGTGATATGGTGCAGGGACGCAGGGAGTTACAGTACTATGTCACGCATGGCTTTTTTCTAACCCTAGGGTGTATTATTTGTCTTTATTAATTTCTTCTGCTTTAAAGAGTGGTTTGTAGCACAATAATTCGTGGGATTCTACTTGATGTTCTCTCATATTTTCAAACAGAGTTTGTGTAATACAATGTAGACTTAATCTGTCTGTTTTATTGAAATGAATTATGTTGTTGTTGTTCATGGAATTGAGTTAATAGAGGTGGACTTAACATTATGAAAGAAAATAAAAAGTTAGCCATCACCAACTCATCCACATGCATTTTTTTTACATTAAACCTATTACCTTGAGTTCTGTTAAGAGCATCCCTGATTTCCTGCTCCAGTGCCAAAGCGTCATCTTTAGTAAAAGTGGCATTAGCTAAGGCCTTTGTTGCTTTATCTGTGACTTCTGCTACCTTGCTGTTTACTTCCTCTATTGTCTTTTCTGAACTCTCTGTCTTCTGTATAAGGCCCCCTTGGCTCACATTATGAGAACTCCCAGTTACTGATTATAAAACAAAAAAAAGATCAGAACTCATTACATATATGATTAAATAAATGATCGTTTTTTCACTTTACTTTCAAAGCTACCTTGACAGTTTCAGGCACAATAGTTTCCTTTTTTAACCTTAATTGGGATTGCTGTCAGATTTCTGAAAACATACCAGAGCTTGATGGAGCACTTAAAGTAAGGTACAGTGAGGACACAGGAGTGTTGGTGCCTGTGCAATCACTACTCCTTGTTCCATTACAGTTTGTTTTGTGAGAAATAGCTCGGCAATACATGTAATTGAGTCAAATTGATATTGTTACAAATTATAATGTGCAGTTAAGCCAATATTAGTATCAAATGACACTTTATAAGCATGGGAAAGCTAGAAATGATGAGTGTGCTGGCAGCATGATTTTTGTACTGACGAAACTGGAGTGACAGAAATTTACTGGATTTGTTGGTCTCTGACAGAAAACCATTTGAAAACACCTCACAAGCACAGCAGAACTATATACCATCTAAAGTAGAAGTAATATTTGCCTGTTCTGCACTTTATTTTAGATAACGTGAACTCTTTAGGAGAAAAAAATTCCTTTTTTACCCAGATCACAGGCTGTTTTGGCAACAGCTACCTGATCCTGGTTGAGAACTTTGTCAAAAAACTGAAGGCAAGCAAAACGACCCTTGAAGTAATAAGGAACGTTGGGTACACTGCCTATTGTAAGTGAGGAACTGTTAGTAGCTTGTTGTTGGACACCAAGATCAGCCTCCTCTTGTAGTTCTTCATCCACCCAAAGCTTTGCTTTTCCATAATTTATCATAATCATATGTAGTAACCACATGGTGCCAAACATTTGAACCAAGCCTAGTACTTTCCAGACTCTCTGAAGGGAGTGTGTTTTTGTTAATACTCTTAAATTGCACTTGGTAACGACTGGGTGTTGTATACCATAGGCCAATGTTTGATGAATCAATGAAAGCATTGTAGTATACTATAGGACCAGCCTGTTCTTCAGGATAAACCCAAACCAAAATAGACATTGATTTGCGAGTGTCCAAGCGTCCTTTATTTGGAATTTCAATATAACTGTCTGGTTCACCCTTTAAGCACACTGCACCATCTGGCTTTCCATAAGGCCCAGACACAGTTACTGTGCTTATCAGCAGAGCCTCTGGATTGGAATTTGGACCAATGTCTTTTCCGCCATATTTTGCATTAAGAGGATAAATGGCTAGTGGCTGAGGAAAGGCTTCAGAGGGAAACAGAATACAGGAAAGATTAGTAGAGTGGTTAAGAATGTGGTGATTAGAGCACGAAATAAGTGATGGGTTGAATTAGTGATCAACAGTTCACCTTTTAAAATAATTAATTAATTAATTACTGTGCAAAGATAAAATGGGTTATCAACCTAAAAAATATCACATTGTCTACCTCATGGTAGGTCATGCAGATACAGTGTATGTCATCATTACAGTAATGAACATGACTGAAGCAGTAGTGAGAGTGGTATAGGTCAATAGGCATTCACTAAACATTCTCTTGTGAACGATGAAGATTCATCCAGCAAGACCATGCCCTGGTTTAAATGTTAAATAAAAATGAAAGGACAGGAATTTTGAGAAAACAAGATTGACTCTAGTTACCATTTTGGGAAGAGACTCCTACAAGTTGAGAGACTGTTTCCATTGTTTCATTGTACTTGTTTGTTGGTGGAATCAATCTGAGAAAAGCCAAAGGATATACATTAAACTTTCTTTCTCATCTAATGAAATTTTGTCTAACCAACTTGGCTCATTAATAGCATGTACAATAATCAGTGTTCCCATCTGCAATTCCACGTCTATAAAATTAAACATTAACCCAATTAAAAAAACTCAGATACCGAACAAAGTAAATTTGGTACAATATGCTTGTTAATATGAAAGGATTGAATATTAATTTATTATATACTAACCCAGCTAGGTACAACCACTAGTGTCTAACACCACAAAAAAGTCTGCAAAACCACAACAACTCAGAATACCTGAAGCCATCAAAGAAGTTTCTGGTCATTACTTCGAACAAAGTCAGACATTTTGGTTTGACCTTGGTTATTAAAGGATTAGAAATAAATGCTTTCTATAAAAAATAAGCTCCCTTGTTCCTGAAAATGATGCCTTGATCCCTTCAAAAACATTTCAAAAGAACAAATTAAGCCATAAAAGATACCTTACCTCTGCAGAGTTTCATTTATATCTGTAAACCTCTGCTCTGCAATAATTCCAGCTGTTCCTTGTTTCAAAGATTTTAGAGCCAGTGTGAGGTTATTGTCCAGCTTAGTTGCTGTTGCCAACAGACGTCCCACACACTCGCCACAGTACTCACAGCCTTCAGATGTCAGAATGTAATTTTCAGGACAGATGGTACAATTTCCTCCCCACTTACAACACTTCCCAGTATTGATGTCACAGAAACCATACAGATTTTCAGCTCCCTGTCTTCCTCCACAGTTGCAAGCTGAAAAGGACATATTGTAGACATTATTTATCTATAACATATTATTATTCTGCATTTTAGTGGCTCTCTACAAAACAATAACCAAAGACCAAATTAAATCTCAGTTATAAGTTTAGACCTGTCAAAACTGCAAAAAAGGGAAGATGCTGAATGCTTTGTTTGCTTTGTAAAAATTCCCAGCTAAAACTACAAAACAGAGCCTTGCTAATTAATTGTTTATTCTCAGTTTCTCTCTTTTGCTTGTGTTGCATCTTGAGTTCATCTTCCGTCAATTTGTCATTTTGATACCGCAAAGGCTCCAAGACATAAGCTTATTTGCAAGGATTTAAGGAAAATGGAAAAAATGTTGTAAATAAAAGAATCAACAATAAAATTGAAGTCTACTTAACAAAAGAATTGACTTTCAGAGCGTCTTTTAAAGTCTATCAGCAAAACACTATACTTACGTTGGCAGCCAGCATCTGAATAATTAAAGTAGCCTGCTTTACACCTGTCACACTTCCTTCCAGTTACGCCATCTGGGCACTCACACTGACCAGTCTTTACATCACACAACGTTGACAGAGACACTGCAGAACAGTCACAGTCTTCACAGCCAAGACAGCTATCAAAGTTCCATGTGTTCGGCTGCAAACATTATCATTTGTATACTAATACTTTACCACTGAATGTATTCTGTTAAGTACAACTGTGAAATTGCAGCCAGATGCCCTGTTAATACTTAATATGGTACAGAAGGCAGTTGGGAGGCTTGACAAACCAGCCAAATCAATGCAAATGCACAGATTTCACTTGACAAAATAAATGTTTGCAAACAGCAAAAAAAGGTCTCTTGTTGCAACACTGAGAAAAGAGTATTAAGTGAAGCCAGACAATCTCAAGTAATTCCTGAATGAATCAATGATAAAGTAGCATTTAATATTCTGCATTACTATAACCATGATCCTTAGAAAGACCAATAATGTAACTAATTATTTACAAAAAGGTAGCCAAACAGTTTTATGCATACTCAACAATATTTATGGGCCTGAGTCAGGAACTTGGTTTTCAATTTCTAGATAATTTTTTTCTAAACCATGTTTGCACCGTGAAAAAGAATTCAAAACTAAACAAACCAAAAATTAAATGGGTCTGTTTAGTTAAGTCAATGTAAACAGTACCTTGCAGCTATCACAACCATCTCCTATGACATTGCGTTTACACTGGCAGGCTCCAATGGTGTGATAATTACATACTGCTGTGACAGTCCCACATTCATTGCAGGCACACCTGGCACAGTTCTTTGCGACAACTACATCCCCATAATAGCCTGGCAGACAGCGGTCACACTGATCCCCTGTTGCACCATTGGTACATTTGAGACACTGTCCTGTGACAGAGTCACAGCTTCCATTGACACTGTGGTCAATATTACCACTGCAAGTGCATCTTGTACAGTAATCACCTAATTGAGTAGGGTTTCCAAAGAAACCATCTGCACACCTCTCACACCTCTGCCCAGTATAACCTTCTTCACATGTGCACACAAGATCATTGAAGGAATTAAGGGCACATGAAGTAGCAAAGCTGTTGGAGGTAGTTCCTAATGGGCATTCACAAATACGGCAGTCATCTGCTGAGCCTACTGTAGCATCCCCATAGAAGCCTGGTTCACACACCTCACAGTTTGGACCTGAAAAAAAATTAGTAGAGAAGTGCTTCAATGATCCCTCACACACTCGCCCACTGACCCTGAAACATGTTCCATGCTCGGCTTGTTAACAACTATGCCTTAGAAAAAGTATTGTTATCAACACTTCTTCAAGTAACTTAATAAGTTAGCTCCTGGATGAGGTTAAGAAAAATGTCGTGATTTGTCAGTGCGAGACACTGACAAATCACTATAATATTTTGCGATAACCAACTTCAATAATTGTTTTGTCATTCAATCACCAAGTTTGTTTTGATATTTTTTGGGGGAAGCGGTAAGCGTGCACTGCTGGCAGAAATCAATTGGTTTCCTTCTCAGTTACATAATTTATTCTAGCATGGTTACAATTGCACATGAGCAGACCATAATTTGTAGGCAGTTATTTGCAGGTCAAGTGGTGGGCTCTCAGCCAATATCTCATATCTTGCCCACTTGCAATGAATTTGCATCAGTTAACTCCCTGGGTGTTTCAGTATTTTACAACCGCATCAACAAAACTACAAAACGATGCTAGATGTCCAAGCTGAAGTAAATGAAAAGTGTGGTTTTCCGCTGGCTGAGGAACGAAAGAAGCGGAAAACGTTTTTCTCACACACGGCTGGGAGTCTGGGTACAGGTGTGTAGGGGTTTCAGGTCACGTGGCTTGTGAAAGGTTTCAATTTTGTTTTGCCATCCGCCATTGCCTGACGTGCCCCGCCCACCCACCCGTGAAGAACTTGTAGAATGTGTTAAGTTGAGTTGTGTGTGTCATTATAAGACAATTATGTTCTTATGTTAATAAAGGTCAGTCTCTGTGGTTCAGCTTGGCATGGCTCCCAGCGAGAACATAATAATTATTATAACCAGCATTACCAGTGGTATTGTGAAGGCAAGAGAAACACTCTCCTGTTTCATCATTGCAGTCATCTGAGTGACGAAAACAGTTGCAAGGGATACATGAGCTATTATCTGCTCCTCTTGTGTAACCTTTTCCACATAGCTGGAAACAAAATGTTAAAAAGATAGGACTCATACAAAACTTATACAAAATTACATCACTGAGAAAACCCAAACCCAGGACTCTGATGAGGTATACAATTTTAACCTGAATGTACTTTTTTTATCCAAAAGCTGTAAGTTTCTGTGACCCACACAAAAATCTGGAATTCTACGTGGCTAAAACTTGTTACTGATCTCCAAGATACTAGAAATTAAGTTTTCTCAGCTGAGTTTCAAATGAATGTTGCTTTTACATGTGCATATAAAATATGGCATATGCTGCTCTTAACCTGCAGTTACCTTACACATTTCCCTGAACATGACCAAACATGATCTCTTTTCAGCAACTTGACACATCCCATTACACCATTAATTTACAACCTTCAAAAATTTAAGTTACTGCTCTACATGTATCCTGACCTCACAGGACGCCCCAGTTGCCCTCTCTGGACATTCACAAAGTTCAACACTCTTGGCCCTTGCCGCTCCCTCAACAGGTCCATCAACAGCTACATTCATGACAACACCACTGAGTGTTGTTTGTGCCACCTCTGTGCTATAAGTTGCTCTCAGTTTTAGAGACTTAATGTTCAGAAGCACTGACATGAAATCAGCTCTGGTGATATTTGATCTGCTTTCATCTTCCCACAAATACTGCAACAAAAACAGCAGGCAGGTACAGTAAATGGTACAAAAACAAATAACAGGTAGATAAATAACTCAGTAAATACATGGGTAAATGTAGAATTTGACTATGTTATAAATATATCTGTCCTGAGTTCAAAAAACAAACTCGCAAATTTTTCACTCAAACACACCACAGTAGATATATACCACACAACTCTTTCGCACTATTTGCACTAGTGCTTTGTTAGGGCAAAATTGATAGCACCCCAAACCCCTTAGTTATAGACCTCTTATTTCAACCAGTCATCGTTTCCATTAGAACCGACACTTGGCTTCATCACTGCATCCAATTCAGATTATTAGGGCAGGGCAGAGTGTCAAAAAGGGGTAATACCCTTGCTGAATGCCCACACTTGATAGGTATGTTCTCCCAAAATAGGACAGATATACCAGGCCCTAATTATTCATAGGAGACAAAGGAAATTGATTTCAACCTAGGTTATACATTATGTACATTATGTACATTTTGATAAGAAGGTACATAGTTTAAGATCAAGGTTTAATTAGATCAACCAGATTGTTGTTCAACAGCTCTCAGGGTTAAGGAATGTAGAAATCAAGCCTGAGTTCTTTTCTTGATATAAGAAAATAATACTAGTTGGTTAAATTCAAAACCTCAAAATAAAACTAATTTTTCAACATTTGAATGGGTTGACCTGCAAAAACTGGAAAAGCATATGAACCAAAATTGAATATTTGAGAAAAGATGAAAATAAAACACCAATAATACTTGGAATAAACTAACACAAGAGTTATAATAATATAATATAATATAATATAATATAATATAATATAATATAATATAATATAATATAATTATAAGTTGGTACCCAGGGCTATCATTATGAGCCACAGGCTACAGATTTTTCCCTCGTATTTTGAGTTATATCCGCAGCTACTTTTATAAAACCAGCATGTTTTGTCAACTTCACTACAACAACTCCAATCCTGGGCTATTTTTTTTGTATATCCCCACCCATTTCAAATATTAGTGACAGGTACCTAATATAAGTTTACCTCTAGAAACTGTGCCTCAACAGATGTGGATTGTCCTGGTGATAACTCAAGCTGGTTCTTATAATGAAGAACTTTTCCATTTTCACCCTGAAGCAAAATAGTACGAGAAATACATCTGCTCCAGAAGACTGCTAAGATAATGTGGCCCTTTTTCATGATACTTTTAATTAAGTAGTTATTAATATGTCATAAGACAGTGACTGCATCTGCGACTGTGACCATGTCCATGACACAGGAAATTGAATGTTAAATTAGGTTAAAACCATTTTAAGTAAATCTTTATTTTGAAGTACAAGGGGCTGTATTGGCAGACTTTTTGGCTTTGTGTCATCAGGTTTCTTCCGTAAGAAAGGTCTAGCAAGACAGGGATTTTATTGAGTTTTGATGAACAACAGCTACAGTTACAGGATGACAAAGCACAAAACAGTAGCACACTGGTCAACACACATGAATACCACCTGAGATAACACACTAGCATTGCTCGCTGACTATCACCCTACCTCCATTACAACATCTGGTTTTTTGGTAAGTAAAGGAGACCTGCCTCCTTGTGGCACCATATATTCCACTGTGTATGTTAATTTGCCACCATAAGATGAAATCTGCAAATCAACATCACATGAAAAACGTTTTACTGCAGGTTAAAAAAGTAATAGTATATGTTACTACATAAGTATTTATCTGTGAACTGCAAAATCCAATTGTTTCTATATATTAAGCAAAATTAATGGAATGAGGATTCTGTGCTGTTTAATATATACCTTCTTTCCCAAGTACTCCTTAGGTGCTACCCAATAAACAGGTTTGTCTTTCTCATTTCTTTGACTGCTTATACCAGCATAGAGTTCATCAGCTCCAATTTTTGTCACTGATGCAGGAGTGTTCTCTATTGTCCAGCCATCCATAGTGTTCACTTTGGACCTAAAACAAGAATGAACAGAGTGCTCTTGATACCTTTACATACCTTGGACTCAAAACATCAATATTATTATCAGTTTCATTCTGTAGCCAAGATACACCTTATACTCATCAAAAAGCCAAACATTCACTCTCCACCTTAGACATTGTTAATAACTGGAAGGATATTAAAAGCTTGCCATTACATGATAGTCATCCTTACCAGAACTTGACACCCTCAAAACAAGTGTCTGAGAGACCATTACACCAGCACTTGGTACAGCCATTAGGATTGGTGACGTCAAGATTGAAATTTCCTGCTAAACATTTATCACAGCGCTCTCCATTCACTCCAGGCTGAAATTCACAAGTTGGAATAAAGTTTTAAAATAAAATGAAGCTATTCTTACCTGAGAAACTTCATTGCTCTTATATAGGTAGACTGCCTTTCCTTGGAACAATGGGTAAGATTATGATGGCTGTATCTCCCATCTTCAATTCAAATGACTGCATCATTGGGCACCAACATTAACTCCATTCCCTTGCATCTTACACTACCTCACACCTAAGCAGTATTGTGGCACATACAGTAGTCCCACTATTGTGGTTTATTGGTCTGTATTGTAGTATGCCACATTACAGTATGGGTGGGGTGACTGGTAGTTATGGTTCCCAAGTACTGATACACTACAGTAAATCCAGTCATTAATATTATCATACCAATGCATTTCAATAATTAGGTTATTTTAAAGTTAATCATTAAATGACATGAGAACAACAGATGGTAAAAATACCCCTTGTCATTTCATGTGACAAAAGGCATCCTAAGACCTATGAGGTTTCCATGACCAACAGAGTCTCTTGGGGACAGGATGCCCATAATATCCAATAACCTTAGTGAACCGGTGAAAACAAATTGTCAGTGCAAAAAGTCAGGAAAGTTTTGATTAAAAAAAAATTGAATTCAATTGTCACTTAGGATACTTTTCCACTAGCCTCTTCATTATTACATACAGTACCTATAATGTACAAACCACTGTCTTACCTTACAAAAGCACTGTCCATTATCTCCACCACAGACCCTCTCATTAACTCCTCGGGGATCACACAACTCGCACTTCTGACACAGAGGATAGTTGTAGTAACCTGTGGCACACTTATTGCACTGCCGGCCTGTGTGGGATGGTTTGCAGTTACACTGGCCCGTTTTAGAGTCACAAGCTATGTTACCACCAATGACACCATTCCGATCACACTCACAATTCTGACAGCCTAGGATTGGGTTGTGGCCATAGGTTCCTTGTAAACAGGAACCACAGTTGGGACCAACAGTGTTTGGTGGACAGTCACAAGCACCTGTGATCTCATTACAGAAAACACAGCTGCATTCTGAAGTTTAAAAACAAAATAATGGCTCATTAATTACATACAAAGTGAATAATTGAAGCAACTATTATCATTTGAACTGTCAATGAAATGCTTTATGAGTGTAGCTTAGAAATGTAGAAAGTCCAAAACAGAACAGCAACTACTGCTCATGATATGACCTAATCAAGCACAGGGGACATAAGAAAAGACGAAATGAACTGCAATAAAACACCTAATCGATCCTAAGGAGTATAAGCTCAAGGCTACTTAACCAGTATGAAATCAAACATCCAAAGGCAAACTAAATTGCACATGCAACTGTTGTTAGTTTTATCCACTTACTTCTACAGTTAGGAAAACCATAATACCCTGTCCTACACCTGCTGCATGTTCTTCCAATGACATTTGGCCGACAGGAGCACTGCCCACCAAACTCTTCACAGTCATTGTTGTAAGATCCCCTGCGATTACAATCACAGGCAAAGCTTCCATTGTTAAAACTTGTAGTAAGTGAAAATACTGAGTCTTTACAAAACTGTGGATCAGAGGGCTTGATAAAGAAATGATCTTTACTGCAGGAGTCAAGGAATTCTTGTATCCGAGGGACTGGTGAATCTTCTTGAAGTTCACTAGAAAATGCATCTTCAGGTACAAGGAGGACATAATCCTAGTTACACAAAAAGACACAACAAGTTAGATTTACAGAGGCAATATAATAATAAGTGGTTGGGTGTTGTTCCATAACGGTGTTATCCTTACATTCAGGTGGTTTGGTCACAGTTTGTAAATGATTTACTGAATGGATAGCTTTTTTGACATGCTAAAATTATTTCATACCAGTAGAAATATTTTAAACCAGTTTGAAAAATGTCAACCAATATGAATTTTTTCAACCAACTGGGAATTTAACTTAATTGTTTATTTAGAGAACATAATTAGGATAGCATAGCATACCATAGCATAGCATACCATAGCATAGGAGAGGAGAGGAGAGGATAGCATAGGATAAGATATGATAGGATATGATAGGACAGGAGAGTAGAGGATAGCATAGGATAAGATAGGATATGGTAGGATAAGATAACATAGGATAGGATAAGGATAAGACAGGAAAGGATAGGATAGGATAGGATGGGATAGGATAAGGATAGATTAGGATAAGTATAACACAGGAAAGGATAGGATAGGATAGGATAAGGATAGGATAAGGACAGGATAGGGACAGGATAAGGATAGGATAGTGGGTAGGGGTAGGTGGTAGACACGGGGGGGGGGGGGGGAGGATGTTGTTTTCTATGCATCTCATTCTGTTTCAGACCCTCAAAAAATCCATGCCCCTTTTTGAACTACACCCCCAAAAATAGAAAATCCCTTTTCACGATAGTCCATAAAAAACAGTTTCAAAAATTAAACTAGCTTGAAAATTTCCAACCAGTTTGAAAAACTTCATACTGATAGGAAATAATTTCATACCAAAGTAAATTTCATACCACAACATATACATGAGACAGATCTTGCTTGGATCAACTACTGAGCCTGGAGTTATAAAAGCCTGGTGGCATATTAATGTAAATGCAGCAAACACTTTGCCATTAATGACCAGTAGTAGCTGTACAGCTGCACACATCTTGCTGAATAAGATTGTTGTGGATGAGAAAAGTGATTCTATGTTTTAAGAAAAGTCATTAAAAAGGCCATGAGCAATGGGTACATGACAACAGTCATTTCCAAGACTTACAATCCAGGTTGATGAGTTAACAGGAATATCAAATTCTAGATCAACAAAAGTACGCCCAATGTTAAAAGAGGAAGCCGCACTTGAGTCTCTGACAACGGATCTACAGCCTGACGTGTGGGGACAGTAATGGAATTTGACATTCCCATCCACAGCACGGTCACTGGTCACTGACACATCTGCATCGAATGAAGAATGCATTGGCTGATAATACTGAACAATGACAGCATACTTTCCTGGTCGTCGTACAGACCCAGAAAGGGTGTGTTTTTTCTGTAAAAGGAAAAGCAACAGGATTTAGAGTGAACTAAAAAAGACATGCAGATCGGGATCAAAACTATGATGGGAATCAAAGTTCATGTGAAGACTGTAGGTTGAAAAGTTGTGCCAATGTTTTAACAGCAAGAATTACAGTATAATTGCAGTTAACAAATATTAGTTCAGCTACACATGTGAACTACATCAAGGCTACCACTAATTCTCTAATGTACTGTAGGCAGTGATACACAAAACATGGGAAGGAATTGCAGATGTTGTGGTAGCCATGCAGGGATCTACCTTAACACATCCAAGGAAAATCCCCAGCCACTTGCCTTAAATCACAGCAGGAGGATTCCCATGGTGGCAGTTATGGGTAAATAAAAGCAGTTTTTATAAGTTTGACCTGTAAACATTTTTCTTTTCCAGCTTAGTTTTCTCCTGCATAGGTGCTGTTAAGCTGTGAAAGATGTGTCTCTCTTCAGTAAGTCTACCTAGTAAAATGCACTTACTGGTCCTTGTAGATATTGAAGTTTGGTTGATGGGTCTTGCTTTGGTGGCTGCTGTTCACTGGGATCATCATCAGCAGCCTCGATTTTCACAGCTCCTTTAGGAATCGGATAGGAGGTTGCAATACATACCCCACCTGTGGTGGTGCAAAGAATGTTAGGTGCAATGAAATCTAAAGTCCACATATCCAGCGGAATAGCTGTTATGGAATCCTGAAAAACAAGTAAAGATTAGTCATCAGCAAGTTTGTTCACTGAATATTAAATACAACACTTTATCATAACTAACAGCAAAATGGATTTAATAATTTACGTACCACAGCAACAGCTGCAGATGATCGAGATAGCAAGGTAACCACCATTCTTTGTAACTGCTTGACATCAAAGACTTTAACAGCACCAGAAGGATCCACAGCTACCTGACGGCAGCCAAATCTGTAGTTGCAGCTTTGAAGGTTGAAATCTCCTCTTTGTGTCCCTCTTGGGTATCTCAAATAAACAGTCAATGGTGCCCTCCCATCTGAAGGTTTGTAATACTGAATTACAAGCACATATTTGCCATGCTTTGGGATAGAGAAGTCTGCTGTAACACGGTTCTGTAGATTGGGATAAAAAAGGATGTAGCATGTTCTTGGTTTTCATGTTACACAAGTAGAAATTAAGAAACTGAGATTTTGTAGAAAAGTAATCGATACACAACCTGTTAAAGTATCAGGGCTGTGCAATATCCTGTACTTAAGTTACTCAGCAAAATGTATCACACAAAAATTAATTATAGAGAATGGTACAGAGATGCCATGTTGGTGTCCCTCTCAGGGGTACAAATATAGCAGCTGGAAACCATTGTAAACACCTTCAATTAAGTAGTGTAATGCTTTAAAACAAACACACTATAGCACTCTTTTACATCACAATGCTTACCTCAAAACATTTGACCTTTTTTGTACAGAATTTAAACAGTTTTCAAAGAATTCAAACACCACTTGAGTGGATTATAATATCCATTTACAGAATAGCCTGCAAAACCTGGCTGATACCAAACTTAAAAATGCTGCAATTTTCTCTAAGGTGTGGTAGGGAAGTATGGGGAGGAGCGGGGGTAGGTGAGTGGAACACTGAGATTTGCTATCCTGATTGATTGTTATCCAACATAACCCCAGCAATGCACTTCTTACCTGACTGCGATCCAGTAAAGCCATGGCAGTAAAATCCAGCTGTTCCTGAACTGATTCATTTTTAAACAACTGTGTGTCTTGGCGACGGCCACGCCTGATTATGTATCCTGTCTCCAGCTCTGAAGTGAACAGTCCTGGCTTCCTTGTGCTCAGGTAAGAGAACTGGTTACATAAACTGTCAATACCATTCACTTGACAGGGTTTGGTGACTTTCTCCTCCAGTTGGTAAGCCTCATAATATTCTTGGGGCAAAGCAACAACATAGTCCTATAACAAATATACAACACACTGTCATGATTACATTACTTCATCCCTTACCAAAAAATTAACTGTAAAAACGAATGCCAGCTGTTTATTTAACTGTTTAAAGTACAGTCAAACCTCGATTATCCGGACTCGTTGGGACCTCGGTAAATAGTCCGGATAATGAAAAATATGAATAATAATTAGATAGACATGTAAACAAAAGGTATACAGCAAAGAAAACATTTTAATTGTGAAATCTACACAGCCTGTATGTATATATCAGCTGAATGCATTAAAATATTTCTTTGTCTCATTGCACTTGCGAATTTTGAAAAGCACACAGGATAATACGTTGTTTCAACAGTCTTTTGAAAGGATTATTTGGCTTTTCACCACTTTGAGTTTTCAAGATCACAACTAATTAATATTCATGAAAAAATTGGGACCAGAGAAAAAAGTCCTGATAATCGAGGTCCGGATAATCAAGGTTCGACTGTACACCTAACCCCAAATTCTTTTCACTGAAAAAGTCTTCCTGTTTTGCTTGGTAATATTCCTGTGACAGAAAACTTTTGATTTGGTTAAATCCTCGATGTTGTACATGTTTACAGCCAATTTAAGTAAAGTTCTGAATGGTTCACAGCCCTAATTAAGGGGATTTGGAGTTAATGGAGTTGTGATGTCAGATCAAGAACAATGCTCAACCAATTTTCTGTACTTTCCTTCTGTCAAAGACTCTCTTTAGGAAAATTCATTTGATTAGGAAAACTCACCAAAATATGACATTTTTTTCAGTGAAAAACAAAATTTCGGGTTTGGTGCACTTGACAGGACTACCCCTTCAACTTCAACCTTCCACTTTAATGAGGATTATTCTGAAAATTTAACACTACATCTTAAAAGAAACCTTAATTTCAAGAAAGGTGGAACTCATCCAAAGTCTGTACAAACCCTGGGTGCCTCACTTTTAAAGGTAAATGAGTGACAACACTCACCAAAAGAATACTTGCAGGAGGCAGTAATAACATCAGGTCCCACTTTCCTTTAGTTAGCATGAACTGGGTGGCCTGGTCTCCTTCTCCCACAGTCTGATGTGCTGGGCCAGCCTGTGTGACTGGAAATGTCACTTTACTGCTCTGTTTGCTCCCTACTCCTCCCTTGGACATAAACATAACCTCTCCTGTCACTGGAGAACTTCCATTCAGCATATACTGGAACACAATGTGGTAACGAGCTGCCTTTGGGATATCCATTGTGACTTTAAGTGCTCTCTGTTGAACAAAACAATTTTATCCAATCTACTTTACATTGTCTCTCTTTGATTAATGATACATTATAAATTACATGATAAATTATAAGTAATCAAAGAACAGGAAGTGTGTTCAAAATTCAAGTTGGGCGTAAGATAAATAGTTGATGTATAAAATTTCTAACTATAGAGGCTTCATAGCTGCTTTGGGAGAAGAAGTCTGGAAGTTTATTACTATGATAATAACATTATCACACCAGTTTTAGCTGTATTGTGCAATATATTTTAGAAAAGACACTTAAGGTCTGTATTGATTCCACACTGATTTTAGTTTCCTTTTGAACTCATTTATGTCTTTGCGCAGTGAATGAGTTGTTGTAAGAAGGGGCAAATGGCATTAGCAGAAACACTCAATATATTTACTACCACTAAGACACATACAGTGTAAGCCTCATTTAATTTAGAAATTATTGAAAGATCAAGGCTGGTGAGCTACAAGACTGTGTGGTACTAAAGAAGTCATTCCACACAACTTTGTACATAACACTCTTAGTGATGCCATCAGTGAGATTAGTTGCAACTAGCATATGCTTTACAACACCGTAACTTAAACAAGCATCGCGCAGAATTATGTGACACATCCGGGATATTTACGGGTCCAATGGCGCTAAATTTGAAAGACCGAGACGACAATTGCATGACACAATAAAGAAAAATGGCTGCAATTGGCAAAGGTCCCTCTGCATTTTATTTTGTCACAGCTTAACTATATAAAATATCGAAAGGGTTGCATAAGGCTTTTAAAGAAAAGATTTTCATGATAAAATAACAACCATTTTTGACTCGGTACCACCTCTTTAACCTTTATCAATTTTGTGTTCAACTTGGCCTACTTTCGGTGAATTTCAGTATGGGAAATAGCTGCATGACAACTTTGAGGCCGAATTTCTTCATATGAAGATTTCACCACGTTTGGGTTGCATATGGATATGTTTTCTTAAAAAGTATAAAGGGTTCATGCAACATATAAAGGGAATCCGATGTCTGGAAATAGTATAAAATCCAACATTTCTGGAACATACATTTTCTCTCTTTGATTCCCTGGCGCCTTAGGGCCTTTGGGAGTTGAACTGTTTCTTTTTAAACCTCGCACGTGCATACTAATGACTCTTTATGAACAATGGCAATGTTTCGCTTCATTTAAGCAAAAATTTAGTAATTGCTGTGAAATGGCAGTCAACTTTTGAAATTTGAGACAAGATAAGAACTTTTACATCAAATTAAGAGCAAAAGAACTGTAAAAAATACGTACGTACGCACACACGCAAAAAGCACGGGCTAAACGACTGAAGAAAGTTAACGGACAATGAAATTTATCGTCCACTCACTTAGCGTATTAAAGACTGCGTTTTTAATCGTCGGCATGTTTTTTTCAATCCAAACTCTGTTTTCGCGTGGACAGCAGTATTTTTTCTGTGAAGTGCACATTCCAAGCTTTAAGTAGAACTTTGAATTGTTTTCTTACGTTCAGTAGCAGTCGAGTTCTGATTTTTTTCAAAATTTGTTTTCGCTTAACGCTTAGCGTGACTCCAGCGGCGCTTTTTTTTCTTTGCATTTTCGCACCAAAAAGCGCGATTGAGAATCCATGGATTGAGTTCGATTAGCGAGCGTTCGATTAACTATGCCAAAAACAATAACTCACCATCATATGTGCAACCCAGTTTTCAGTACATGGTTTCGGCCAGGACTACGTTTACCGATCGCTTGTCATAGAGCTCTGTCAAACAAAGTATGAAGGGGCAAAAATTTCTTGAAGTGAAAAAGCTGAGCTAAACGGCGCGTGCTAATTATAATTAGAAATACGCAATGTGAAATCTATTTCTCCCAGCAGACATGATGTAAAAACTATTGCTTCACACGAATTCGGTTATAAAATCCGTTGCAAAGAGTGTCGCCCGCCTTCATTTAGAGCGCTATTGTTCACTTTATCACACCTTTCGATTCGCTTCACACATTGGATATGGATATACAAATTGATATGCCGCCCGTTGTAAAATTATGCACTGCAAGTACATGTCACGAAAGACAATAGCATTCTGCGCGATGGGATATGTGAATTGCACCTGACATGCTCTCTCTCAGAGACTGTAAGCTGACAAAACCAAAGACTGAGCTAGCAAAAGTCAGGGGAACTTTTGCAACAATGAGCAGTGTAATAATTTTATTTATTGTTTTACTATTCAATGATGCTAAAAAAACACATTTGACTGAATTTAACACAACTGGAGAAGGTGTCATTTTTCACCCCAACACATGAAATTAACTTCATCACAGGATATCAACAGCCAGATTTAATATTAAGGTCACAATGGCAATTTCGACAGTGCTACAATGAGTTGAATAATAATTTTATAAATATCTTGCAAGAGCTTGTCTATTCCTCCAAAACTTACCTGAAGATCAGACATGGTGGCATATCCTCGCCAGGAGTATCCAGGAAATACACTCTCGTCAAAGCCAAATCTGGCTGGACTGCCGTCACTTGAGAATGGTTCGTCAGGTGACAGCACATCAGAACCTTGTTTGGTTGGAGCTGTAGTTCCATCCTCCAACTCAGCCTTAATATGCAGTAACGTTGGGTAGTAATGCAGAGGGATAGGTCTGGGACAGGTAAAAATATTAACACTGTGTAAAAATACCAAAGCAAGTTGCAAGATTGCACATTTTGTAGAAGATCTCTGGAGGTCTCACATAGAAACAATACTTTTCTAGACTACATGCTAAAAGTTGAATATGATGAATTCCAAACTCATACCTGCTGCAATCTCTACCAGTAACATTAGCTCGACACTTGCACTGGCCTGATAAAGTGTCGCACAACTGATTAAAGGCACCACCCACATCACAGCCACATCCTAATAAATGCAACAACATGCTTGGAGAAAACTGTTGCTTGTGCTGTAAGTAATAACTACATGTACATGTATGTAAAAACTGTTACTTTCATAACACAATAATTCGTCTGTTTATATTTAGCCGTGATTCGTATCCATTATTTCTCGTTGATTATTTACTTACCGCGTACTGTAATACTTGCATGACAGTTTTAGTGATCGGATTTCATTATGTAAGGGAGGGAGTGCTTTAGAGGTCTATCGTTACACGTTACTTGTTCGCTACACGCTACCTTTTTTACAGCTACATATCAGCTACGCATAGCCGCTAGGAGCCAGACTAAAGTAAGTCATTTTATTCACTTGGTTATTATAGCCGTAAGTTAGGTTTATTATCTACGTGACACAATTATCTTTAGCCTGTGCGTAGTTTTGCTATTCTATGCCACGTGCGCTTAGGTAGTAGTGTATCTGTCGGCTTATTTAGTTTTTTGTTGCTTTCTAGTTCGAACCACAACCAACCACAACCAAACCACTATCAAATCTCATCGCAACCAAGTCTCATCGCTACGCTAAGCTACAAATCGAATCGCCTTTATCTGTTCTCCAAGTTTATGATTTCAATTATTTGTCTATTCCCTGGTGAAAATCTTCACAGGATCTTCAAGGATCTTTGAAGATCTTCAAAGACCTGCCAAGGATCCTCAAAGATAAAGATCTTTTAAGGATCCTGTGAGGAACCTTGAAAGATCTTCAAAGATCCTGCATCTGCAAGATCTTGTGTTTCTATCTATAAAGATCCTTGAGGAATTGCTAAGGATCTTGGAAGGATCTTGCAAAGATCCTGGCTAAGATTCTGGCAAAGATCTTTACAAGGATCCTTGACGATCCTCAAGGATCTAATGAGGATCTTTGAAGAATTCTAAAAAGATCCTTTAAAAGATCTTGCAAAGATCTTTGCTAGGATCTTCAAGGATTTAATGAGGATCTTTTAAGAATCTTGGAAAGATCCTTTAAAAGATCTTTGCCAGGATCCTTCAGATTCCTCAAAGATGTCATGAGGATCTTTGAAGAATCGTAAAAAGATCCTTTATAAGATCTTGCCAAGATCTTTGCCAGGATCCTCAAGGATTTAATGAAGATCGTTGGCATGATCCTTAAGAATGTAAGAAGGATCTTTAAGGAATCTTAAGAAAATCCTTGCTTGAATCCTTCAGGATCCTCAAGGTTTAATGAGGATGTTCAAAGACTCTTCAAAAAGATCTTGCAAAGATCTTTCCCATGATCCATCAGGATTATCAAGGACTTTTAAATAAAAAATGAGTATCTTGGAAGGATCTAAAAAAGATTCCACTAATAATCTTGCAAGGATCTCTATTAGGATTCCATGAAAATCTTTGCAAGATCCTTTGAGGGAACTTACAAAGATCTTTGCCTGTCAATCCTTGAAGATTTTATGACGAACTTACAAGGCTCCTTACTAAGATCTTGGCAACTGTAACTATACAATGTTTTTTTTTATTTCCTGTATTTGTTTGGCTTCATTTTATTTGCATTTTTCAGAAGTTAAGAAAGTATGAAATAGTTGCAAGGCATAACCAGAAAATAGTAACAATTAGTTCTTGATAATAAATTGATTATTACACCATGTTGCAATGCAAAGGACAAAAATTGGAACTAATTCAAACACAAACGTCAGTGAGATAGTAATACATTAAGATGATTACACTTAACAAGGCAAGCTTTAAACTTTGAGTGATTACAGCTGACTGATCAAATGAAAGGTTCAAAATTAAATTAAAACCAAGTGTACTAATTGTTGAGAAGACAACGATTAAAAGCCAAAAAGTCATCTAAATCAATTTTTCTGATCATGGTAAGTCGACGAATCCTCACTTCTTTCATATTCAGTTTTTCTCGTCCTTCGCTTGCGTTTTTTGTGAATTCTAATTTTCTACTCCTTCCCGTCTTCTACGTTTCTGTCTGATCTTGTCAGTTGTTTTTTTCAAAGAAGAGTTAGAGCTAGTATCGGAGCTGGATGGAATCTTCGGTTGAACACTCCGATACATGTAATTTTACAGTTCTTCGTATTCTTTTTTGGGAGACATCTCTCCTTCATGTGAACTCTCATCTTGATCATCCGTCCACTCATCCGAACTCTCATCATCTTTATCTGACTCTTTATCGGAGGTAAGTTGCTCCTGAACATGGAAGATTGGGGAATACGAGCTGCTAGACGAATCCGAACTGTTAGAGTTTGTACTCGCCAGTTCATCTGATGAGTCGTTTCCCGACATGATGAATACGTGTGTATTGGGTTTTCAATGAAATCGTGGGAAAATTAACCATGAAGAGGAAAATGTCACACTGAGTTGCAGTCGCTTCACGCGTGTCGCATCTAACAGTCACGCGCTCATTACTAGTAACGACCAATAGCATAAAAGATACGTCACGGCGTAGGTGCGAACACGTGTTACGGCCGATCGAATTTCTTACAAAACTAAAGGTCACTTGCTGGTTGTCACTGCAGTGCGTCGGTTATTACCGGATTTGCGAGGCCCAAGATTAGAAGTCGTTTAAGTTCAGAAGCTCCTCGACTTCATTTTGAAGAAAATGGCAAAAAGCGAAAGGTTGCAGATTCAGAAGCTAAGGGAGGATCAAGGTAAGTAGGAAATGCTCAAGATTATTTTAAATTTACGGTCGTTATAAAGGTTAT
>OX419345.1:22341999-22356999 GCA_948470475.1 Galaxea fascicularis
AAAAAAGCATGTACATGTAAATTAATTTTGTATTACAAGATCACTGAATAATCGTGGTGTAAAAGTAAAGATTTATTACTGCGTATTTCAATAACATGCGGACTCAAAAATTCAAACCACAACTGACAAATGCGTTTTTCACTACTGTCAAATCAAATGTTCAGCAGCTCCTCCCAGCTTCCAACCACTGTTGAGCACTGTTTTGTTGGCTGAACTATGCTCAATGAGTTGATTAGCGTGCCCTCGGCTGTAGTTGGAAGCTAGGAAGAGCCGCTGAGCACTTGATTGATGGTAGCGAAAAACACATTTGTCAGTTGAGCTTTGAATTGTAGAGTCTCCATGTTATTGAAAGGCACAGTAATCTACAAACCTTTTCCCTTAGGTTTTTTTGTTTGTAGAGATGTTTCTGTTAACATTCCAGAACGAATGTGGCTCAATTATTTAAATATTGTATTGTTACATAATTGTTACGTAATCCAATTCATTCTGTCGCCTTTTAGGTGTTTCGCAGCATAGTTTAGAGTGTTGTTCATTAGTCTGCATTGTCCTAAATCCGTAATATAATTATGCAGAGACGCTTTTGGAACTTTCTAGATTTACATAAGTATATAAGCGTGTGAGTTTAGCTTGACATTTGCTCAGAGAATATTGAATGTGTGTTGAACAAGGAATAAACATTTTGCAAACTGGAGTTGTTGACAGTATGATGATTGGTAAATGAAGGGTGAGAATATTAATGCAGACAAGTGACTGTCCTAAATAAATTGACAGGACCATTGGAGATCGTTGAGGAGCTTTTAATAAAAATTAAAGGAACTGTGAGGATCTTCAAGGGTGGCAGGGAATAGACAGAGATCTTTGTAAGACCCTCAAGGATCCTATTGGGCTTAGCAGGAATAAATAGGGATCTTGTTCTGATCCTCAAGGATTTGTAAATATCGATCTTGGCAAGAAGTTTGAGGATTTTGGAAAGAATATTGGGGATGTTGAAAGATCTTTGAGGATACTGACAAGAAATTATAAGGATCCTTGAAGATCTGTGTAGGACTTTGGCTTTCTCCTTAAGGATCCTTGAAGATCTTGAAAGGAATAGATAAAGATCTTTGAAAGACCTTCAAGGATCCCTCAAGAACCTTGAAAATCTTGGCAGGATCTTTTTAGGATCCATGAAGATCCTTGAGGATCTTGGCAAGAGGATTGAGGATCTTGGCAAAAATATTGGGATCTTGAAAGATCTGTGAGGATACTGACAAGAAATTATAAGGATCCTCGAAGATCTGTGTGGGACATTGGCTTTCTCCTTAAGGATCCTTGAGGATCTTGATAGGAATAAATAAAGATCTTTGAAAGACCTTTAAGGATCCTTCAAGAACCTTGAAGATCTTGGAAGGATCTTTTTAGGATCCTCAAGGATCCATGAAGATCCTTGAGGATCTTGGCAAGAAGTTTGAGGATCCTTGAAGATCTTGGCAAGAATGTTGAAGATCCTCAAAGATCTTTGAGGATCTTTGCAAAGATCCTTGAGGATCTTGCTGAAGATCCACAGTAAGATCTTAAAAGATCCTCATGGAGATCTTCAAGGATCTTTGAGGATCTTACAAAGTTTTTCACCAGGGTTGTTCTACAAGCTGCTGTTTTTACGTTACTCCAATTAAAAGTTTCTGTTGTGCGTTATAATTGTCTGGATTCCAGTTCGTCGCCCACGACTCTCGCTACACATGTGCCCCTTTGGGTTACAAAAACCAAGACAGACTATTTTCAACAGGACTACCATAGCAGTGTTTGGATGTATCAGTTGCATATATATATTTTTTTTAACATTATAACATTTGGTCTTTAAACATTGTTACCTAACCTGTTCTTACCTCCATGAATATAATACAGAGATAACCACTTGAAAATGCTGGCTTCACTTAGACTGAAGGATGGGAGATTTTCTTTCATTTTGGACTAGCAGCCTTTTTATGATTATTTTCCAATTTAATATTCACTGTGTAAATCCATCAAATTTACCTGTACATCCAAAGACCTTCCTCCCTGCCAGACCATAAAATCCTGGTTTGCATAAGGTACACCTTCTACCAGTAACATACAGCTTACAAGTACACTGTCCAGTGACCTTGTCACATGACCTGATTCCACCAATCACACCATCCAAGTTACAGTCACAGTTGTCACAGCCCAAAGGATTGCTACCCTGAAGATTGTAGTAGCCACGTTTACACTCTGTGCATGCCAGACCCTGGACATTATCTTTGCAATCACACTGACCCTGAAATTACACAGCAAAAATTACAACATCTAAATGGGAACAGAATTTATGTATGGACAAACCAGCTGTAAGCAGACACCTGTGGGACTCAGCATAGGTGGCTGCTTACAGGAGGTGATACATGTAGAGTTTCAAATTAAAGGACAAATTATTGGGATGATAAGTTTGTTGGTGTTCATTTAGGAGATGTGTTTGCAAATGGAGGTTCAACTTCACTGTATTTATAATGACAGCAGGAACAGTCACAAAATAAAGAACAGATTGAAGGAAAGTTTCTTTCCTAGAGCTCCAGCCCTTGATGGATCACTACCAGATACTAGGTATAAAAAAGGTAATAACAACTTGTTTGACTTGAGAACGTTTCTCCGTTATTTCAACAACTTGTTCTTTAATACATTTAGCCGCCTGAAAACAAACGCTTGTAAACTACAAAAGATTCCCATTCTAGAGCCCTGTAACTGAATGGTGATACGTTCAACTTAGAGGTCTAATGTTCACAAACAATTTTAGCATTTTTTCCAACTTTTCTGTATATCACACAGATATCAGACACAACACAAACCTCATTGGATAAGGAGCAGTCACCAAGTGGCCTGTCTGGAAGAGGCTTAATTCCAGCAGGGTTGCACTGACAAGCTCGGCAATCAGGAAATCCATAATACCCACTGCGGCACAGATCACAGTTGACACCGCGAAAGCTGCCTTTGCAGATACATTGTCCTGTAGAAGGGCCGCAGAACTGGTGCTGTGATCCACGACGGTCGCATGCACACTTCACACACCTGGGATAATTGTAGTAACCCACCTTGCATCTCTCACACTTAAGACCATCATAGTTCTCTTGGCACTCACACACACCAAACTGGCTACAGTTAGGAGACACTGAACCTTGAGAGGAGCAGCTACAATCTGATGATGATGGTGAAGTTTGTTAGCAAAGCCTTGATCTATCTCAGTCGCACAGTCCACTTATAAAATCAACAATAACTGACTAAGCTGTAGATCTTTATTGGGTTTTCTGCTTGAATATTATTGGTGTGGTTGACAATGCTGTATATGTGTTAGTTTCACGCTATTGGCAGCTCACTGTTTTTGCTCAGATCAGAAAGGCAGATATACATAATGTGAAATTGGGTTTCAGTAGCTCAGTTGAGTTAGGCTTTGAAATCAAGGGACAATGATAGCTCTTCTCTTTTTTCCCTTCCAGAGAGGGTGCCTTGCTTGTTAAGGTAACAGAAGACCATACCCCATCACAATGAGACACTTGTTTAAGAGCTCTAATCTCAGGCAAGGCATCTGGGATATCTATGTGTACAAAAATACAGTTCATAAATTAATCCTACCATCACAAGCTGGGAATCTGAAATATCCTTCATTACAAACTTCACAACGAGGACCTGCAAAATTGTTCATGCAAATGCACACTCCAGTGTTTGGGTCACAGATGTCCCTAGCTGTACCCTCAGCATCACAGTTGCAAACTGAACAATGAAAGAACAAATTAAAAAAATGTAATCAGCTTCTCCAAAAACAACATCAACATCATAGTATCTCTGCAATCTCCCACTGCCTCAGTTCATTACAGGTACCTGTTTATAGCCTGAACAAAGGCTAACTGACAATCTCACCAAAAAACAACACTAGAAATAATTCACCCCAGCCCAGCAACTTCCTGTTTACTCAAAAAATAACACTCCTTCTGTGATCAGTCTTCACAAAACCAAGCTGTGCATTGTTACAGTAACAGTTCCTGTGGAATTAGGCCCCTGATCAGTTTGTCTTACTAACCTTTACATTCAGGGAAGCTGTAGAATCCACGGCTACACTGATTACACTGTCTGGAAGTGTACATTTGACGGCAAGTACACTGTCCAGTATTCACATCACAGACATTGGGTGTCAAGGCACCTACACTGTCACAGTTACACTCTGAAATATTTCAATACACAGAAGACATGACTGTATGAAATTAACGAATATGATGCAGTCTGCAACAGTTCCTGGTAGATCATACTCATGGAGTGTGCCCCAGCTCAGATGACCAGTCTGCACCTTGTAGGTCTCTGACTTTGCTTCCTTCCACATTTCATTAACAACTTCCCAATGTCAAGACTCCAACTAAATTTGGTTACAACATTAACAATATTTTGTAGACTTGTGTTATCCTCAAATTGGGACAACCTACTAAATACTTCTGTCTGTAGCTTACCTGATAAAAGTTATAATGAACAGCAAATACATGATTCTGATTACAAGTGATCATTTATTTTACAGTTCACTCAAATAACATTAAAAGTGATCTCACAAAGAAAAAGAAAGTGTGGTAAGTGGATGCCACTGCTATGAACCAAGTAAGTACTCACTCCTGCAGTTTGGAAATCCATAATAGCCAGAATCACACTGATCACACTTGGCACCAGTATAACCTGGATTACATGGACACTGATCTCCTGACGGTCCACAGACACGCCCACTGGTACCCAATGGATGACAGTCACATGCTGGTGCAAATAAGAATGAAAATAGTTACAATCAGCAAAATGTGATATCATGTTCGATGGATCAAGGCAACCATCTGAAACAGCTTGCCAATAATTAATCAAACAAATAAGAGTTTTGTGGCAGACTCACGTTTGCAGTTGGGAAATCCATAAAATCCTTCATTACACTGGTTACAACGAGGCCCACTGAAGTTTTCAAGACACTTGCACTGACCATTACCATCAAAACAGCGACCAGTTGAAAACCTTCCACTACATGTGCAAGCTGCAAAATACCAGCTATGTAATCAGCAGCTATGTGCAATAATGTTGCAAGGACTATAAGGGGTAGTAAGATCAACCTTCTATCATGTGAATGCTTGAGTGAAAGTCTGTTGTGTCTCGCAGTTCTGAATAAAAAGCTCGAGTATAACACTTAAGAACAATACTTTGCTAAAGCTGTACTGTCCTTTGGTCGTTTGATTTGGAAACCTGGACTTCAAACCTTTTTGGCTGCAAACTACTGGTGACAGGCTAGGGTTATTAGAACAAAAACTGATTATATACCTTGACAGACATCACGAGAAGTCTTAGGTACCCCAGTAGGACGGTAGTATCCAGGTTTGCACCTCTCACAGTTAATACCATAAGTGTTATGCAGACAATTTACACACACACCACCCCCCTCATAGTTTCCATTAATGTCTAAACTTCTTTTCTCTTGAGCAATGGCTTCATCGTAATAGCAGTCAGTTCCATGATTGTGGCAGTTACACGCTGATAATACAAAAATAAAAAGTTAAAAACACAACAAAGTTATAGCTGTCTCAGTCCACTGATGCAACTGATCAAGTACCGGTACATCTTGTAATCTTAGATAGGAATACATCCATTTCATAAAGGCATATGTTTAATACAAATGGTCATGCTCACAAGAGAAGGACGAGAAAGTGAAACAAGGACAACGTGGTCCGATAAACTAGTGTCCAGTCTCCTATTGTATCATTGCATTCTTCTCTAAATCTATTCTCAGAAACATATTAATGTTGCAGTAACAAATCAAAATTCTCTGATACACACCTCATTAGCTATAGTCCTGCCCAAAAGATGGGTAGGATAATAATAATTGCAAACAACAGAGTATATTTCACAAACAAGAAAGCCTAACTGTGTTTTGTTCTCTAAAAAGGCATGCAACAAAGGGACAAGAGTTCAAGAGAAGTACCACACATTTGTAGATAACTTCAATTTGTGACAAAATTGAGGAAACATTTATTTCAGCTTCCATATTCTGAACAGCATCATGGATCATACATGATTGCATCAACATTGTGTATTCTTGTAAAAACAGAATTTAACAGGATGTCTAAATCATTTATGAAAACAAGCAGCACTTAGCACTGGTCTCATCAGATTGTGCTATTGTAATCAAGAAGTTCCTGTTTTGGATTGTGAAAAATGCCAGATTTGTGATGATTTTGACAAGCTTAATGACAGAAAAATGGTGCCATTTCCATGCCATAATTATGCATACTCTCATAAGGCACACTCAATTTCAATGAAAAGCAACATCATAATGAACAAATAGACCCTTCATTTGTTTATGCCCAGGCCACACACTACATTACTGCCGTGGTTGTTGACTCACGTTCACACTCGTTACTGCTATCTGGTGTGGCTGGTCTCCATGGCTTCTGCACAAACCCAGGACAACACCTCTCACACTTGATACCACATGTCTGATGGTTACATCTGCATACAAACTGTGAGCTCTTGTTTTGTGATGACTGAACACAGTCATCAGCATGGCCATTACACATGCAAATACCTCCTACAGAAATATCCTTGATGGAGTAGAAATACTGCAAAAAGAACAAAACTTATAAGTAATTACTGAATAACATACTATATTGTTAACAGTATAAATCCCAGAATTTTTTCAATAATTATATTAACATTTCCCTAACAAGCACGCACAGACTGGACCTTTTGATGTGAACTATATATTGTTAATTTTACAATCATAAATAATATATTAATCATAATCCAGCCACATGAGCTTCCTCAGTTCAAATCCACTTGATTCCTACTACCCTAACATCAACTTGTCCTCTAGTCAGTCCAAGAGAAAACAATTTATTCTTACTCAATAACCACACAAGTGGCGTTAGTTGGATCAAATGTTGTTGTTTAAAAATGTTGGTTTTGTGAATGGGAGAAAATTAGCAAATTATAACTAACCCAGGGAAGTGCTAGTGATGGTCTAGGCCAACCTTCCCCCCTCTCCCCCTTCCCCCCCTCTACCTCTCCCTCCCTCTCCCCCTCCCTCCCCATCCCCTACTCCCACAGAGGCTGGTTGATTCTGACATCTCATCAGGATTTCACTCTTTGTATGGCCATATGTGCCATCCTGAAAAAAAAAATGTCTTTGCTCATACCCTCCTAGTTACTGTGGGATCCTGCCTTGCCAGCGGCAACAGATCTGCCAACAGTGTCTTGACCTTCAACAATCTCAACCTGATATGTGTGGCACGAGTCCATTCCTGTAGTTTCAAAACAGCAGCTTTACAACTTTTGCCACACAAATCAGATCCTAACTCAATTTAAGTACTTTACAGACCTCCTCAAGTAATTCATCAAAATAACTTTTTTGGAAAAATGCAATAATACATCAACCTTGACTCACCTGCAAGGCTTGACTGTAAGAAAAGTTTGCTGCACCAGGACGTCCATTTACTAACGAAATGTGAATCTGAAAAGTGATTAGTGATTATGATAAGTGGTGAAGGGTTTGTAAATAAAATATCATTGATGAAGATAAAGTATACAAACTATCATAGTGCCCATGCAATACAGTATGTAATATTGGCAGGGTTGTCCACATAACAACTTCAAGAAAATGGCAAAATTGGAAAAGACTCTGAAATTCAAAAGGGAATTGGGGCGAGTTTCAAATTTCGAAGTAATCAATAAATTGAAACCTTCACGTGAAAGATAACATTGAGATTGGTCATTTGACCAAGTTTGATTCTTTTAGGTTGTCCCCCAAAACCATGGTTTTGGGGGACGCTGTCAAACGACCAATCTTAATGTCATCTTTCTTGTGATGGTGTCAATTTATCAATTACTTCAAAATTTGAAACTTGCCCCAGTTCCGTTTTGAATTTTGGAACGGCCAATAGAAGGCTTAACAATAACTGAAGAATTACACCAGTTAAGAAAAAAAATTGAAACAAGTAGCCGGTTGATTCAGTTAACGACAACTCTCCACTGGTATCAGAACATTGGTCTCACCTCGCCATTCTCAAATGGTGGCACCTGTGAATAACTGGTCGTGCATGTCACAGTTGTGTCATCCTTTAATGACTGTAGCAGTGAAGATATACCAAAGTAATTCAAACACTCGCTGTTAGTGGTAGCAAAATACTGCCATGGAGTAAACGTCTTTCCACCATCAACAGACTTTTCCAGAGCCCAGGTACCTGGCCGAGGAGCATTTCCAGTTTTGATAATAACATAAGCTACTTGGTACTCCTAAAATTGAAATATCAAATAGGAATTTATGGAACATTTTCAAAGAAATCTAAATCTTCACATTTCTACACAACAAAAACCCATTATCCTCATAGTAAAGGGATCCAGATTTACAGATGAGATCATGTAACACCGTTACATGAACTACATGTATATGGGCATGAAACCTTACAAAAGGGTCTTACTTTTAATTGTTCGGCAGATTGTCCCATTTCTCCTCCTTGGAATCACAAATCATTTTAAACAGGGACCAAGCTATCCAATTCAGCTCTTGCATTCGTTCTCTTAGGGCCTGATTACATCAACCGGGCTGGTTTGAGTTTGCCGGGATCTCGGCATGTTTGTTAAACGCAACAAAAATCAACTTCGCGATTACATGACAACCGGGCCAGCCCACACCGAAGCAGCCCGGCTCATGTAATCAGGCTCTTAGTTGTGATAAATAAATTAAGGTGGGTACAGGAAGCCAACTCACCACAATACATTTCACACATTCCAATCACTTTTTCCGATCTAACTTAACTCTCTCTCAAAAGGTAAAACTTCAACAGGCTAAACAATAACAACAACGTCTGAGGTGATCTTTATAACTGCATTGCCTTTTCAAATACCTCGCATTTTTCAAGTACATCCGAAATTTGTGTTGATAAAACTGATAAACTTAACACATTCATGTAGAACACGCTAAGGTACAAGATTACACGTAAAACTAACACACTACACAGACTTGATACAGCTGATAATCCACAATCCAAAGTATGCAAAAGAAATGAAATACTGGTGACAATAGCCATAAAAGTAAAAACGTTACTTGCATCTTCGCTTCGATGCGTCGGTTCTTCATCACCCAACATGAACGCTTTCCTGTTGCTGTTGTTACTACTGCTGTTCGTCTTTGTACCTCTAATCTCATAATCAACGGGTATCTTGTATTCGCCAGCACCTAAACTGTTCCTGTCAAAGTTTCCACTCAAGTTCGTCAAGGAACATTTGTCATTGGTAGTCAAAGCCTTTGTGCACTTTTTGAACTCATTGATAGCTCATTCAGCTCATTTGATCTCATGATATTTCTCACATTTGCTTCGAGTTCGCGGAACGAGCCGTTTCGAAATGTACGCTCACCATCATCATTTAGAGTGGGTCTACCGCGAACGGCGTGTGCGTTTGTATTGAGCGTATTGGATACGACACTAGGGACCTTCAGATTTGAGTACGAGTACGAGATTGAGTACGAGTACGACTTTTCAAATCCTGTGAACTCGCGTGCTTTAGATGATCACTAGTGACATCAATTTTGTTTCTGCTATCTTCTGATCTGCTGGTAAGCAACAAGGAAGAGTGAGGGTTCAGGGGAGGTGACTGGTTTGAAATTAGAAATTTGTACTCGTACTCGATCTCGTACTCGTACTCAAATCTGAAGGTCCCTACTGTTTGCCATAGCTGTAGACATGTCAACTTTTTCCTTTGAAAATCCGTCGAGGAATCCACAGGTGCCCCAAGATCAAAATGACTACGCGAGAACGTGACTCCCGCCTTGAAGCATATGGAGGTGTTGTATTACAACGGTTTGAATTTATAAAGGTTTGTATGGGATCGTAACAGCTTTCCTAAAAAAGTCACTTATTCTTGTTTTGTTAATAAAGTTTACTTATCCTGTTGCAGTGTGATATTCTTTGTTGTTTGTCAGCTCCTCAGGCCGATCTGACGCGATTTCGGTGAGTTATCGTTCTGTGGGTTTCCACTACTAAAAGAAAGACAAGGCTGCACACTGATTTCCGGAGTGTCCGCCGCTCGAAGCCAATAAATCCACCCAAAATAACCCTGCCGACTCAATTCCTCCGTAGAATCGAAGAAGAGATGTTGATGCTCCATTTCAGTTCACTCGCTACGCGATTCCGTCCACAACGACTTCGCTACGATACATTTATTTCGAGATTTCTTCGCTCGCAACTGCAGAAACAGGCTTGTACATCTTACTCGGACACACTCGCGGTTGGCAAGGTACTCTGGGTGACTATAATTAGCCCAATCAGGGGTAGCCAGCGACGATTTGTCAACACGAAAACCAAAATGCTCCCCGGGTACCCTCGTGCTTTATTTGTCAAACCAACAATAGGGCGCATTGTTTCCAGCCATTTGGTTTGCGTGTTGACAAATCGTCGCTGGCTACCCCTGATTGGGCTAATTATAGTCACCCAGAGTACCTTGCCAACCGCGAGTGTGTCCGAGTAAGATGTACAAGCCTGTTTCTGCAGTTGCGAGCGAAGAAATCTCGAAATAAATGTATCGTAGCGAAGTCGTTGTGGACGGAATCGCGTAGCGAGTGAACTGAAATGGAGCATCAACATCTCTTCTTCGATTCTACGGAGGAATTGAGTCGGCAGGGTTATTTTGGGTGGATTTATTGGCTTCGAGCGGCGGACACTCCGGAAATCAGTGTGCAGCCTTGTCTTTCTTTTAGTAGTGGAAACCCACAGAACGATAACTCACCGAAATCGCGTCAGATCGGCCTGAGGAGCTGACAAACAACAAAGAATATCACACTGCAACAGGATAAGTAAACTTTATTAACAAAACATAAGAATAAGTGACTTTTTTAGGAAAGCTGTTACGATCCCATACAAACCTTTATAAATTCAAACCGTTGTAATAAAACACCTCCATATGCTACAAGGCGGGAGTCACGTTCTCGCGTAGTCATTTTGAGCTTGGGCCGCCTGTGAGGAATCCACAGTTGCTTTGTCCCTTGCTTTTCAACAGACAAGACAAACGTAAACAAACCGTAAACAGGTTTTTACCGGGTTTTACAGGTTCATCGTTAGCGCCTGCGCAAATACGCCGGAAATGAGGTTTGTGGAAAACAACGGAAAAAAAAAAACTAGAGGCGGTAGTGGCCTTCACTCGGGCTTTTCGAGTTGCAAATGGATGTTCTGGATGATTTCCGCACAGCCTAATACATAAAATTATACATGTATTTTGTGACTCAAACTCGATTCGTTAAAGCATTGGGCTGCCTGTGTGAGTGCCAGCGGAAATAAACACGACAGGACCGTGGGAACACAAACAATCTTAGTTTTCCGCTTTTCTGTGGCAGACTTTTGAGCTTTTTCACTGGTATCCTACTGGGCTCGCGATCACAACGTCTTGATGGCACATGGCATTCACGGTTGTCGTTAAAATACACAAACTTAGCATAACGAGATCTGAATTCCTTTCTAAATTTTATTTTCACTAAGGCATCACGTTGATGATGTACAGATAACTGCATTGCCTTCTCAAATACCTCGCATTTTTCAAGTACATCCGATATTTGTGTTGATAAAACTGATAAACACGTAAAACCGTGAACACCAGAAAAAATTTGTGGAATGTTTATTGTTTCGCGACCAATCAGAAGCAACATGAAACCACAACCTAATTACCGTTACTGTTTGCGGTTTTAGTTTTCTCACGCGTGATTGGCTTTTTACTTGAAACACAATAACATTCCATAGATATTTCAGGTGTTCACGGTTTTACGGGAAAGACTGTAACACATTCATGTAGAACACGCGAAGGTACAAGATTACACATACAACTAACACACTACATAGACTTGATACAGCTGATAATCCACAATCTAAAGTATACAAAAGAAATGAAATACTGGTGACAATAGGCATAAAAGTAAAAACGTTACTTGCATCTTCGCTTCGATGCGTCGGTTCTTCATCACCCAACATGAACGCGTTCCTGTTGCTGTTGTTACTACTGCTTTTCGTCTTTGTACCTCTAACCTCATCATCAACGGGTATCTTGTATTCGCCAGCACCTAAACCGTTCGTGTAAAAGTTTCCACTCAAGTTCGTAAAGGAACATTTGTCATTGGTAGTCAAAGCCTTTGTGCACTTTTTGAACTCTTGACAGCTCATTCAGCTCATTTGATCACATAATATTTCTCACATTTGTTTCGAGTTCGCGGAACGAGCCGTTTCGAAATGTACGCTCACCATCATCATTTAGTGTGGGTCTCAGTACCGCGAACGGCGTGTGCGTTTGTATTGAGCGTGTTGGATACGACACCGTTTGCCATAGCTGTAGACATGTCAACTCAGTTTCATACCTGTCAACCCCCGGAGTTCCAAAATCTGGAGACGTCTCGAAATCCTCGCGTTGTAAGAATGCGTTTTACGACAATGTCCGAATACTCTCCGAGAATCACCCGAAGGCTTTCCGAATGTTCCCGATGTGACATCTTGAAAACAACGAAATTAATGAAAAAAAAGAATTCGAAAGAAGCCGCGGATTTTCCCGGGAGATTTGGTGCTCTAACCTGGAGACCGGGAGATTTGATGAAAAACTTGGAGACTCCCGGTAAAACCGGGAGAGTTGACAGGTATGCAGTTTTCCTTTCAAAATCCGTCGAGGAACCACAGTTGCTCTGTGCCTTGCTTTTCCACAGACAAGACAAGCGTAAACAAACCGTAAACAGGTTTTTACCGGGTTTTACAGGTTTATCGTTAGCGCCTGCGCAAATACGCCGGAAATGAGGTTTGTGGAAAACAACGAAAAAAAAAAAAAACGGACGACAGATTTAGACTCGGGCCTTCCACAGGAAGCCCGAGTAAAAACGGACGACAGATTTAGACTCGGGCCTTCCACAGGAAGCCCGAGTAACGAGCAAAACGAGTAAAACAAACCTTTTCATAGAACTTAATAGATTTCTATCAAAACAATGATGGTTTGCAAACGAAATGGAAGAGCGACGACAATAACAATCCCTCAATGCGTTCGGCTTACTTGTGCAATTTTCCCACCAGGGTGCGAAGTCTTCCTGCCCAAGATTTTGAAATGTCCACGAATGCAGAGTACACATAGTTTAAGCTTATCTAACAATGATTGTGCATCGAAAAATAAATTTGACTTAAGCTCAAGCTTAAAATTCGGAAAAGATAAAGTTCAAATTTTTCAAATGATAAACTTTAATTCAGTACGCTTTCAACATAAGCTTAACTAAGTGAAAATCTGCTAAACATCATCCCCGTCGCGCGATGTATGGGATATATGGCTTGCGGATCGTCCTGCTTTCATCGCCTCGAGACAGCTGATCTTAAAAAGCCTACACATAAACCTCCATTTTGTGACGTGAGGCTCGTATATATAAACAACTAAAGGAATATTTTGAGGGATCTCCACTGGTTGCCTATACCTGCCAGACTGGAATTTAAGATCCTCCTTCTTACGTATAAGTGTCTCCACAATCAAGGTCCATCTTACTTCCGCGAGCTACTCAAAAATCCTTCACGGATACTTCGCTCTTCCATGCAATCCTTACTTCTGAAGTCCTACCGCCCTAATACCCTATACTATGGTGAGAAGACGTTTGCCTTCGCTGCTCCTAAACTGTGGAACTCTATACCTGAACATATTAAGTCAGCCTCGTCCCTGTCAACTTTTAAAACGGCACTTAAGACTTACCTTTTTCGTCGCCACTTCCTTGATGACTAATGATACCTTTGTAGTTTAAGGGTTTTAATTTTTATTGTTTTTATTGCTAATTTGCTATTTTTATTATTTATTGTAAGCGCATTGAGATTCTTAAATGCGTATTAAGAACGTTTATTACTATTATTATTATTATTATTATTATTATTATGAGTAGGCATGAAATATTACCTGTCCCAAATCGATAGTAATGTTGACTTGTTGATACTGAAGTCCTCTGGAAAGCGGCGGCGACTGCCACCAGCGTTCAGATCCATCGATAGCGTACTCTATACGATGATTCTCGGATGGACTACTTGGGCCGCAGTGTTCACAAGACAGACCATGAATTGCGAGTTTTCCGGGCACGGTGGCCAATTTGCAGTATAACTCCTCTTCACTAACATTAAGTCCACATGTTGAGGTCGCCTCTATTTTCTTGCCTTGTGCGATGTTAATGGCTGGAGAACTTAATATTTGCCCAAAGTTATACTGAGGAGCAAAACAAAGGGCTAAAACCGTTTGCAAAGCGATGAGAACTAACATCTTGAGTCAAAACGGCCCGCATACGAACTCCACCACTTTGTGGAAACAAATCCCTCTTTGTGCGGCGAAGCTAAAGAGATCAAATTACCTGGGCGGAGGTGAGAAGAATTCCCGGACTTCCCGCCACCTTCAGCACAATTTTAAACAGCTGTAAGTATGAACTTACAAATGTTGTTCAACGCCTTCTTCCCTCGCGCCTAGCGTGCTATGAAGTGTAATGAGCAAGAGAAACAAACTTAAATTGGATTGACCTCGTAGCAAGAAATGGTGCAAAACTCGATTTAATTATCTGAAGCGCTTCCTGGCCTAATTTTTTGTAATCTTCACAAATGTGCACCTGAGCCATTTGAACCTTGGACCATTTGCCTCTTTTTCCCCACCCCTCCCCCTCCCCCTCCGCAACAGGACAATGGAGTGAACGAGGACGATTTCTTTCCTACAGAAGGTGCAGCAGAAGCCCGGTACATTACCCATAAAAAGGCAAAGGTGCACAAAAACAGTGCACCTTTTTAATGCACTTCAGACATACTTCTTGAGTATGAACGCAAGCCTCATTCGATTTATCAAAGTTTTCTCTACATATAAAATGTCACTTAACGTAACTAAACTTTAGAGACTGGAATGCTATGTCTTTTAGGGTAGCAAAATTTCAAGTGAACGGAAAAACTTTCAAATAGTGAAGTACGGCCCGCAAATTGACCAATC
>OX419345.1:22361999-22379499 GCA_948470475.1 Galaxea fascicularis
TTACCACGAACGAAAAGAGGCCCAGCAAAGTCTACTCCGGTATGAGTAAATGGTGGATCTTCGGAGACGCGAACGCTCGGTAAATCGGGAACATTGTAGCTTGAGTACGGCAGGCCTTCGAGTCTTCGACAAGTAACGCAACGTTTCAGCACGCGCTTCACTGCCTGTCTTCCCCGTAGAATCCAAAATCTTTCACGAATGGTCGTCAGCGTGTTGTTGACTGAGCTGTGCTTGACTTTGTCATGAGTTTGACGGATTATCAATTCAACATAAGGATGCTTGGAAGGCAGGAGTATAGGATTCTTTGTTGTCCGACGTTAGGGTTGCGTTATTGAGCCGTCCCCGACATCTTAGCAATTTGTTTTCGTCCAAAAACAGACCAAATTGTTCCACACGTCAAGGTTTTGGTTGGCACTGGTTTTGTACGAACTTGAGCTCGTCCTTGAACGAAGTGGCTTGTACTGTTTTAATCCAGAGGGACTCAGCTCGGCTGATTTCTGTTGATTTAAGTTCGCGCTCATCTTCTTCGTTACTCGATTCTCCTTTCTTTCCGTTCTTGCGTGTTGATGCACGTCGTTTTAAGATATCAACAAATCGTAGTACGTAGGCTGTCACACGCAACAAGCGGTCAAGAGAGCTGATTTGTTGACAATTGATGATTTCGGCGAGATTGACTTCGGACGGGATTCCTTCACAGGATGCTAGCACGTGGATCACATTTGGCGGGTTTTTGACGACTTCGGAGAGCGCAGCTTCATAGAGTACTAAAGTGATGACGTCACAAAAATGAAATTTCTGAAATTATGGGATTTGTCAGGATATTCTGAAAGAGCAATGTCCAAGAGGCCTGCTTGCCAAAAATGAGCATTTGGGGACAAATTGTCTCTGAGATCGTAGCCCAGTTATGCTTACAAAATTCCATACAAACCCTTTTAAACTTTTTTTGGGTCGACCCAAACCCCGTCATCTGTGTAAGGTAACTACTTGGTGTAGGCACCCATATAGTGGTCCGGGCCATATGGTGGTCCGTGCGGTAACTTACACATCCACACCCATACTTAGCCCTACTTAGCCGTACTTAGAAATCCTTAGCCGTACTTAGCCATCCTTAGCCGTATTTAGACATCCTTAGCGGTACTTAGACATCCTTTGCTGTACTTAGCCATCCTTAGCCGTACTTAGCCATCCTTAGCTGTACTTAGCCATCCTTAGCCGTACTTAGCCATCTTTAGCCGTACTTACACATCCTTAGCTGTACTTAGACATCCTTTGCTGTACTTAGCCATCCTTAGCCGTACTTAGCCATCCTTAAACGTACTTAGCCATCCTTAGCTGTACTTAGTCATCCTTAGCCGTACTTAGCCATCCTTAGCCGTACTTAGCCATCCCTAGCCGCACTTAGACATCCTTAGCCGTACTTAGACATCCTTAGCCGTACTTAGCCATCCTTAGCTGTACATAGACATCCTTAGCCGTACTTAGCCATCCTTAGCTGTACTTAGCCATCCTTAGCTGTACTTAGCCATCCTTAGCCGTACGTAGCCATCCTTAGCCGTACTTAGACATCCTTAGCTGTACTTAGCCATCCTTAGCCGTACTTAGCCATCCTTAGCGGTACTTAGCCATCCTTTGCTGTACTTAGCCATCCTTAGCTGTACTTAGCCATCTTTAGCCGTACTTAGCCATCCCTAGCCGCACTTAGACATCCTTTGCTGTACTTAGCCATCCTTAGCCGTACTTAGCCATCCTTAAACGTACTTAGCCATCCTTAGCTGTACTTAGTCATCCTTAGCCGTACTTAGCCAGCCTTAGCCGTACTTAGCCATCCCTAGCCGCACTTAGACATCCTTTGCTGTACTTAGCCATCCTTAGCCGTACTTAGCCATCCTTAGCTGTACTTAGCCATCCTTAGCCGTACTTAGCCATCCTTAGCTGTACTTAGCCATCCTTAGCGGTACTTAGCCATCCTTAGTCGTACTTAGCCATCCTTAGCCGTACTTAGACATCCTTAGCTGTACTTAGACATCCTTAGCCGTACTTAGCCATCCTTAGCCGTACTTAGCCATCCTTAGCGGTACTTAGACATCCTTTGCCGTACTTAGCCATCCTTAGCCGTACTTAGCCATCCTTAGCTGTACTTAGCCATCTTTAGCCGTACTTAGCCATCCCTAGCCGCACTTAGACATCCTTTGCTGTACTTAGCCATCCTTAGCCGTACTTAGCCATCCTTAAACGTACTTAGCCATCCTTAGCTGTACTTAGTCATCCTTAGCCGTACTTAGCCATCCTTAGCCGTACTTAGCCATCCCTAGCCGCACTTAGACATCCTTTGCTGTACTTAGCCATCCTTAGCCGTACTTAGCCATCCTTAGCTGTACTTAGCCATCCTTAGCCGTACTTAGCCATCCCTAGCTGCACTTAGACATCCTTTGCTGTACTTAGCCATCCTTAGCCGTACTTAGCCATCCTTAGCTGTACCTGACTCTCAAAAACAAAAATTTCCTACATTTTCGAATTTTGTTAAAGGCAGAACTTTGTTAATGGAAACTTCTCGCACACGAGTGAAACATTATTAAGAACTTCGTCCTATAAACTTAGTCGCTCTATGTTCTACTTTATGAACAGTATTGCCGGACATTTTAAATATTACAGCAGCGATAAAATATTTTGCTAATTTACAAATTATTAAACCACCATTTATCACAGGATGTTTTTCGCTTTCCAGGGAGGCTCTGCGCGTTCGTGATCTAGCTCAATTTCCGCTTTATGATGACACAAATCTTCTTGTCGTACCATTTTCACGCGTGCTCAAACAGGACCAGTAATATGGGTATAGATTCGCAAGGAATCAATTAATCGGGGAAAGTGTTCATGAGTCAACGTATGGAGTTTGTGACGGGTGGTGGAGTACTTTGTGAGTGCGCCCCAGTACGTCACGAAAAATTGACAGCTCCAACATTTTGAGGCCTCACAAACAGCACATGATGAGCAAGAAAACCAACAAAGAAGTAGCATTTGGAAAGATGTCTCACTTGGGTGGATTCCAGATCCAAAAGGCAATCATACTGGCTTTTCCAATCCCCTTTGGCAGAATTCTACCTGTGTTTTCGGCCAAAAATCTGGAAAAAAGATGTGACCCTCCCCTTGCATAACTTACAGAGAGGTATGACCTTCCCCTTTAAAAGTGGGCGCAACACCTCGTTATTGTGCACCCTAGGTGTCCACTTCACTGCTAAGTAAAACTAGTATAAGAAAATGTAGATTTTGTGATAATTTACTGATTAGTTTTCATTATACTGGGTTTCAACTTTCACACACGGACTTTTCGCATTACATTGAAGTAGTTTTGTTTAAGTATGATGTATCCAACAGACAACTCTTGATGTATAATCCTTATGTACAAGTTATTGTTACACTGAAATGTTAATGTTTTGCTAGTTATTTCCTCAATAAACGGGATCAGTGAACTGTCATAAATGTTTGTGCCAACTATAGGTTTATGTAATGCATGGCGTGTTTTCCAGCTACAACAACACTAAACAACTACAATTCTAGGAATTAAGATGTACGGCAAATCGTACTAAGCCTAATTGAATAACAAAACTTTACGGCAAACACCGTACAAGGAAGCCTAGATTTATTGTAGGTTCAATTTAGTGCACCAACACTGAGCTTTCATTGCTAATCACAGGCTACCTACTGCAACACAACTATTCTGGATAAAGAGAATGTGGATTATCAACAATTCTCAAAATTAAACTACACATTGGAAGAAGAACAACTTGAAATTAAGAAGTAGTGGATGGTCTCTTTTAGGGCTTCCTCACCGCACTATTTTGAAGTACATTTTGACCAACTTCTATTGTGATTTGTACATGTAGTGAAAAGAACCGATTAAAAAAACAAGACAACAACTACTCTTATTACTATGGAATTTTGAACTTTATATTCAAACCTACCACAAGCCAGACTTAAAGAGCGACAACATGATCTATTGGAAAGACTTTGCACCAGAAGGGAAAAAAAACACTGAAACTGATCAATAACTTTCACAGTTTCTGGACAGATGATAAGATGCCTGTAATAAACTACATTGCTTTAATACCTCTCTTACATAGATCTTTGTCTCGCCATTGATTTTCTTATAGACAATAACAACCGTGTTATCCGGAATTGTAGTATTTATCCAATTGGTTGGGATATCCGTCTATGGGCACTACTAGCGCTCCTTTATTGGCTCATCTGTTCCTTCACACTTTCGAGTATGATTTCATTATGACGTTTATGAAAAGGGAGACGCCTGAAGCCATTGCCTTTATTACCAATAATTTTTAAATTGCTATCTATACTGGAATTACCGTACGTTATATTAACAAGACAACAGAAGTTTCTATTGTAATCCCCTCTACGCTCTCCTCAAAACTTGAGACTAAAGAAGGTGAATTCATTCGCAACTAGTAGGCGGTATCACGTCACCGTTTCCTCTCCGATATTTAAATTTCCGCCAAATCAGACGATAAAAGATGTATTCCATAACGTCTACCAAACACGTGGGAATGGCAAGCTGCTGTACCACAGTTATCAAGCGTGGCTATCATGAGATACTCAAAGTTCACAGGCGCCAAACTAAGAGTGGTTAAGGATGTTTAAGGCTAGGCTATGAAACATTAAGTAAAGTTACGTCTGAGCCGGATGTCACAGTACAGCTAAGAATTATCTGTGAGGATGTCTAAGGACGGCTAAGGATGTTTAAGTACAGCTACGGATGTCTAAGTACAGCTAAGGATGCCTAAGTACCGCTAAGGATGCCTAAGTACAGCTAAGGATGGCTAAGTACGGCTAAGGATGTCTAATTACAGCTAAGGATGGCTTAGTACAGCTACGGATGTCTAAGTACAGCTAAGGATGCCTAAGTACCGCTAAGGATGCCTAAGTACAGCTAAGGATTTCTAAGTACGCCTAAGGATGTCTAAGTACAGCTAAGGATGTCTAAGTACGGCTAAGGATGTCTAAGTACAGCTAAGGATGTCTAAGTACGGCTAAGGATGGCTAAGTATTACTAAGGATGCCTAAGTACGCCTAAGGATGGTTAAGTACAGCTAAGGATGGCTAAGTACGGCTAAGGTTGGCTAAGTAGGGCTAGGGATGCCTAAGTACAGCTACGGATGTCTAAGTACAGCTAAGGATGGCTAAGTACGGCTAAGGATGTCTAAGTACGGCTAAGGATGTCTAAGTACAGCTAAGGATGTATAAGTACGGCTAAGGATGGCTAAGTATTACTAAGGATGCCTAAGTACGCCTAAGGATGGTTAAGTACAGCTAAGGATGTCTAAGTACGGCTAAGGTTGTCTAAGTAGGGCTAGGGATGCCTAAGTACAGCTACGGATGTCTAAGTACAGCTAAGGATGGCTAAGTACGGCTAAGGATGTCTAAGTACAGCTAAGGATGTCTAAGTACGGCTAAGGATGTCTAAGTACGGTTAAGGATGTCTAAGTACGGCTAAGGATGGCTAAGTACGGCTGAGGATGGCTAAGTATGGCTAAGGACGTCTAAGTACCGCTAAGGATGTCTAAGTACGGCTAAGGATGGCTAAGTACGGCTAAGGATGGCTAAGTACGGCTAAGGATGGCTAAGTACGGCTAAGGATGGCTAAGTACAGCTAAGGATGGCTAAGTACGGCTAGGGATGCCTAAGTACAGCTACGGATGTCTAAGTACAGCTAAGGATGTCTAAGTACGGCTGAGGATGGCTATGTACCGCTAAGGATGTGTAAGGATGTGTAAGGATGTGTAAGTACGGCTAAGGATGGCTAAGTACGGCTAAGGATGTCTAAGTAGGGCTACGGATGTCTAAGTACAGCTAAGGATGTCTAAGTACAGCTAAGGATGGCTAAGTACGGCTGAGGATGGCTAAGTACCGCTAAGGATGTGTAAGGATGTGTAAGTACGGCTAAGGATGTCTAAGTACGGCTAAGTAGGGCTAAGTATGGGTATGGATGTGTAAGTAACCGCCCGGACCACTATATGGCCCGGACCAACATATGGGTGCCTACACCAAGTAGTTACCTCTTCTTTTGTAACATCTGGACAATCCCATGTTTGCTGACTTGCTGGGGGTTGATTATTCGGCACTTCTAATTTGAATATTTCTTCGATCAAACTTGTTTTGGTATCATTTTTACACAACAAGAGAGAGAGATTCTGAAGATCAACATTATTTCAAAGAAACTAAAGCTATTTCCACGAGTACAGGGATGATTGTAAAAACTTTATGAAATTTTGTAAATAAGCAAACATTTTTGGTCTTGTGTAAATAATTATGCAAGTTGACATCAATTTGCAAAAAAATGACAAGTCCTAATAAGTATACGATTTTATCAGTTTTTTTGGCCGTGGGTACCATACAATAATTTAACATACAGTAAATGTTATTTTCTTTGAATAGGTGGTCAAGTCCATTCAGGAAATTAGTAACATTTGTGTTGAAAATACAGCCAAGATTAGTTTATCACTTATGGTCAAATTATGAAAGTTTAGTATAGACTGTACACTAAATTTGTTTTATTGAAGGGGTGAGAAAAAGGATTTGCACATACAGTAATTGAGTGGAATGTTTCGATCACTCTCCTCTATTTTTGCGACCTTTCTGTATAAAGCTAGCTTATGATTTGTTGTATGTAGTAAATGCTGACAACAATAAAACGTGAACATCAAAAATGAGAGAGAATCCTTGTGCTGTGTCCTCGTTAGAAGCTACTAGTTTTGTATCACCAGTTTGGTAGTCTTGCACAGTGCATGTATGTAATCTTGACACAAAAACCTGGTGAGAGATCTACAGTGTATGCACACAGACAACGTTGAAATCCTTTCTTTTGTCCTCCGTAGCAAATGACACCAAGCCAAGAGAATAGTTTAGTACAGACCGTTTTCAGCATAAGCTCTTGACTTCTATTTAAGAAAGCACTAGAGATGTATATTTAAGTTTTTTTGTTGCAATAATTTTTCGATGCTTTTAACCATAATTTTTTTAGCTTCTAATAAGTCAATGTTTATTTCTTTGATAAGCAGGACCCCATTGATAACAGTACTCTACTGTATTGAGGAGGTATCCTGGGTTCACACGCTTTTCTTGATCTTTAAACCGGTTCACTTCAGAATACAAGGTGACCTCTCACCTGGTCAGGTGTCCAACACCCTTTTTTAAACACAACTGAAATCCTTTGCTTACTATTCTCAGGGCACCAGTGACAATGGGCACAACGTAACTTCTTTACAGTTGCATGGGTGTTTCATCTCTCTTTCTAGTCTTGGTATATTTCGACGTTTTCTCATTCTTTTCGGTTACTTGATGGTTGAATGGGTATGCGGTCCATTATTGTACAGCTCTTTTCCTTGTTGTCTACAACAACTATGTCTGGTCTGTTTTGTTCGATTTTATGGTCATTTGTTTGCATACAAAAACTGAGCTACTCATCTTTTTTCTGTTTGTGGTCATTATTATTATTAACATACGGAAAGGCATCTGGAGAGCCATCTAAAACACAAAACAAAGTGGAAACAAAACAGGAAAAGATGAATACACCAGTTTGTTTATGCAAACAAAATTTTAAGACAACTTTTTAACCTGCAAGTCTTATCCCCCACAATTCATCAGATATTTCATATGGCACCAGCTGACAAAATTATTTGAATATTGAGCCATTTCCTTATTCTCGACGCCAATATTTCATTTTCATTTCAGTAAGTTTTCAAGGCCAATGTGATTGATCTAGTGGTGACGTTGATGGAAATTTGAAATTGGGGCCAAAAGATGACTAAACCCAAATACGCCAGTATAGAAACATCAAGCAACAAGAAAACAAAGTCAAGACAAATTCTGAAATGCATTTTATTGCAACATACACTTGGCTCTACTACATGTATAACGTTTAATAATTGCTACTAAGGAGAACTCAAAAAGGCTCCACGGCATTTCCCTTCGGTCTGTGAAATAATTGGGAATCAGGAAAGTTGCAGTAGGTCACGTGTAAGGACATCCACCAAGAAACACATTACCAGTCATCATTACTGGATTTGTCAAAGACAGTCTCTGAGGGCTACCACCAGGTGACCAGGACACTAGGTTACGCATGCACCCTGTATAGCTTTCATTGACTGTCACACCTTTTCCCACCAAGCCCTCTGCAAAAGAAAATAACATTGAAACGTGAAATTTAGGTAACAATGCTTGGAACTGTCTCAACAATTACCTGTAAACTGTCAGCATGCTGCCACTACTATTGAATGCGCTATATCAAACAGTTGATTAGCAGCTCTTCCTAATCAGTCTGATTTTGATTAATTTTGCTGTCCCCCTCCTCCCCCTGTGAAATTCACTTGTGAAAGGTGCAAACTGAATCATACCTGGAAGACCTCCAGCATAAAGAGGATCATAGATATTAGCATTAGTCTGGGAGCCTTTGCCACCTCCCTCACGCTCAGGTCCATCATCAACTTTTAATCGCACAAGATTACCATCTTTCAATGCCTGAATCTTATGCCAGTTGCCATCACAAAGTGCCAGGGGATCCTCTGAAGAATATTCTACCACCAGCTGACCCCCGCCATTCTCTGCACGGAAAATGACCTGACCAAAAACAAAAACAAAAACAAAACAGTGAAATTCTTCTTCTTCCTGCTTTATACACTGATGGAATATCATCAACAAGTTGTCGCTTCCTGGGTCTGAGGGCAAGCACACACTCACAGTGAGGACTTCTCTCAAAAGCCTAAGATTCCCCATCAGTGTACACCATCTAAGGCCCTGTGCCAGTGTGCCTTTCTCGTGGCTTGTCATTTATTTCTATGGTTTTAACTGGGGAAATCTGTTCAAAGATGGATACAACCTCTGCCAATGACATCCCTTTTTCATGTCAGTGACCTGTACTCTTGGCCATGACAATGTAAAGAGAAATTCCAGGGTGTTGTTTACCTCTGATTTTTACAGTTCCTGACCTTACCTACAGATAACTGTGATCAATTCACAAGATGAAACCAACTCATATTAAAACAAAAACCATCCAGCATCCACTAATGTTATGGAGAGGTGGCAACTGTATGAAGAAAAGAAACATGAACACCCCCAACTCTGCATACACAGCTGTAATTTATTTTGTTAATCTATGAGCATGACAGACAAAGACATTACTTATGGAATTAAGATGCTAGTACCTAAAGGGGTAAAATACCAGTGGTGGCCTTTTTTGTTACATGGCTCAATATTTTCATTTAAGTTCCTGCCACACTGGAAAAAGCAAATCTTTTTCTCTGTTGTGGTTGCAGTTGGGCCTTTTAGGTATGAAGAATTAAGCAACATTGGAAGCATTAATATATTGGTAAACACACCAAGTTCATTACTACTCACATTTCCACGATCCATCTCAAGCACAATGTAATCTTTAGAACCTGAAGATGATAACAAAAGCCCAGTATCTGATGTTGGTTTGATTTCCAACGAAATGTTTTGACGCTCTCCCACACTGTATTGCTCTCCTGAAGATTAAAAAAAAGAATGCAACACTACATGAAAAAAACGTAGTACTGGTGTATGAAATAATTACCTTCTTAAAAAAATTTGGACAAAATTCAACATGGGCAAAAGGTCTGGAACAAGCACAATAAACTAGTCAGGCAAAAATTAACAGACAACTGAGAACCCAGCATCTAAATTTGGTTTAACCACACAGCTTACTCCACTAGATTACAGTAAATCTTTGCAGGCACCTTCTAACAAGCAAACTCACCAACTTTCAGAGAGCCCCCGCCATGCTCAAAGCTGACCCCAGACTCGGGGCTTCCCTGGTAGCATTCTTGCACCTTGTGGCTAGTTGTTGGGGGACCAATGTCCTTTCTATCCACAGTTACATTCCTTATGCATCCTGGGAGGCTAATGCGTGAACCAGCCTAAAAAAAATGATTTCAAGAACCAGTTATTTAACAACTAATAGCTATGTAGAGAGAATGTCCTTTTAAAGACCAAATGAAGTATCTAATCTACCAAAGAAAGCAATGTTGTAACACCTTTCTTCAATACTCAGTCAAGGAAAATTGAATGAATAGGTACCAGTAAACTTTCACCCACCGGAACTCGCTTGTTGTCAAATCCGTCAGGTACTCCGCCCAAGAACAGCTTTGTAAGCCCGTCAATGGATGTGGGGTCGCCAGTAGCTTTGCCAGACTTCTTTTCCCTGCCATCTATGTAAAGAGTTCCAGTAGTTGTATCCCTTGATAACTTCACCTAACAACAACAGGAATTACACCAAAATACTGTATATTAGATTAATATATCTTCTGCATACTCATTGTTGGATCTGAGCATGCACTGTCCTCATCGTCACCACCATCACTGTTATTGTTTTTTATTTCTTTCAGATCAAAGAGCAAATTAATTGTTGTGGATAGTTTTCACACTGCAATGGATCTTCATTGACATCTATGTGCACTAACCAGATGACAACATTTCAGCTCTCTTATGCTTTATTCTAAACCAAGTTAAAGATCTGGCTCCTACATTCTGGAAGAAAATGCAGATCTATAGCTACCTGATGCTAATTGGATACTGTGTTATTGGTGGTACTGTTGATTGCAGAGGACATTACAAGTTCCTAGGTTGTTAGATACAAGGAAAGATATTAATTGAGCTGTTGCATCTCAAAAGTAAAGCCATGAGCGCTGCAATAATGACACACTGCAATACCAAAGAATTTGGAAGAGAACATGATCAGGCAATATCCCTGCATGGCAATGAAACAACTTATAGCCCTGGGTTGAGTGGTCATTACAGATTGGTGGGTCCCTGTTGAATTCTACTCATAAAAGTGCAATACTATCTGTTTATTACTTACTGTGTGCCAATTGCCATCACTGTAGGATGTCTCATCTGAAGTCAGCTTCAAGATGCCACCTCCAGCACTGAAGCTACAAGACACCTTACCATCTTCTACATGGCACTCTAAGAAGTCTTTTTGATTTGCATTAGCCGTGTATAATAAGATACCATTTGGATTCGAAGCACGAAATTGAAAGCTCAGGTCAGTCCTAGCAAAACAGAGAAACACATGTTATCTTAAACACTCCTTGAAACTCATTTTATTGTTTCTGGTTGCTCTTCCTGATTCTGTTGAAATTTAGGCTTTTCTTACAGTTTAACTTTTTTTGTTTTAACGAACACCAGTTGACTTCCCACCTAGGTAATTTGGTACTAACAATTTTGCTCACGACTTGCTGAATTCAAGAAACAGTTTTGATGGAGCCGAAACCAATTGTGGAATTGCACGCATTTTAGGCATCCTACTGATAAACGGTTACGGCAAATAGATATCTATAGGAGCCGCAAGTGAGATCGTGGTCTGTCCTCTTTGAATTGTAAATATGTTTTCTGCTTTCTCCATTCAGATCTAAGCCAAACCCAACTAGGTTTTAGCACATTTCCAGCATGAACCCCAGTTGAGTATCCTATACATGATGCCTGGATTGCTGTACTGTTTGACACACCAAATTACAAGCAGAACAAGCTACATAACTTACGTTTTACCCTTTAACTTTAAGAGTGGACCAGCAATATTATAATCAGCATGGCTGTTGAGGTCAAGTCCAAATCCCATTACTCCAGTGAGCTGATCTGGCTTCTGTGGCATCTGGCACTTTGAGGGTGCTGTTGTGGGGGTAGTTTGAACTGCCTCTGTGGTAGTAATGACAGGTTCTGCCGTTGTTGGGGGTTCGGGGGTATCAGACACTTCAGTAGTACTGGGAGAACTTGTAGGCAGCTGGCCAGTTCCTGGTACTTCTGCAGTTGACCTGGAAACTGTATGGGATATATCACAGTGAATGAATGAGCAAAATGACACATGAATTTTACACCATTCAGAGGACTCGTTGGCAGATTATTTATTTCTTGTTCACATTTGTGCTGGCACCTCAACTTTTCTTGCTAATTTCATATGTCTAAAGAAATAGCATCTGAAAGCAGATTTTAACCCTTTAAGTCGTAAGAGTGATCAGCATAAAATCTCTCCTTGTGATATCAGTACTTTATAAAATGGAGTGATCACGAGAATAATTCTCAACAGGACCCTTTTAACACAAGATGAATTAATTTTGCTTGACATTTTAACAACTCCTCCCCGCTATTTGAAAGAAAATGTGTAGGATCGGGCAGCAATTAAGAAGTTAAATTTTAAATCTTAGGGTTTAAAGGGTTAAGGGATACTTTTACAGAAGTGTAGTAATGTCACAGGCTCAAACCCAGTGCCTCCCTCCCTCCAGCAAGGTCAATTTGCTTTCAATGGTCCCACTTTGAGACACAACAGCTTCCTTTACTTTCCTTTTACTAAAACAGATTACTTGATCCCTGCATCTGGGCTAAGGATACAATAAATTTCAGTTATGTATTCAATGAAAGTGCACCAAACCCCAAAATATTTTTCTACTCATAATTTATAGTTTGTACCTATTTGAAAAACAATCAGCCTTTATTTCCACAGTTTTGAGCATTTCTATGGGCTTGAACACTTACACACCATCCACCAACCCTTTGCTTGCTGCATGACCGAGCTACTGAGGGGCATGGGCCTATTCCTGATTTCACTTTACAAACTGTTTTGCATGCATGTTTACAAAAACTTACAGAACTGTGATGCCACTCAGTTTGTGGAATCAATCAGGAATAGACTCATGCCCCTCACTGGTGTATTTGACATCTGTTCCAATTGATTAATAGCTGCAATGTCTGTTCCATCTTGATACCTTTGTGCCCAGTCCATTATTCAATCACTTACCCAAAGGGCCAACTGGATAACTAGTTGTGCTTGTTGCTGTTGTTGTTGGTGCATTTGTTACTGGCTTTTCAATTATGAGGTCCTTAGGTGTGGGCTCCGAGTAATCGTCACCATCAAATATGACAGAGTCTCTCTTCAAATAATCCATGAAATTAAACAGTCTAGGACATAAACAGTGTTAAAAGTTAATACAATAAATATAACAAGCTCAAAACACTGAAGACTGCAAGAAAACATCTATTTCTTGCAACCTCCAGTCATTTTTTTGTGCAGGTTTAAGCTGCAGATAGTTCATTGACAGTGTATTGTTTTTATTATGTTTATTACTATATTCATTTTTTGTTGGTTTCATGGCAGTAAGGATAGCAACATACATTGTTTTCTGCAATTAAGTGGAGGCAGAATAAAACAAGATGGAGTCAAATACTAAAATTGTTGAAAAATGTTGGATTGAGCCACTAAGATAATTCCCTAACACTACGTTAAGGTTGACGTTTTAATAACTGGAACCAGAGAAATCCACAGCAATCTCAAGCCACTTGCTCTGACTGATTAAACCACATTGGTAAAATTTGAGTGCTTTCACAGCACTGTCAATATGTCTCTACATTCAGTGAGTACAGCAAGCTTAAACTCTCTCCCACACCATCATCAAACCTATCACAATACCATTATTCAACTTATGGCTAAATGTAATCTAAATGCAGTTTCACCAATGTGATGTGGGGGGGGGGGGTTCTTGGGAGGTTTGCAGGGGCATTGCCATGTGCTTTTGCTCAATTTGCTTTGCTACTTTGCTTGTTTCCCTCCCTTCCTCCCACATTTTAGGCAAGTAATCATTCCACACATTAACTGGTCAGTGATGTGTTGTTAGGTGCCTGGTGGTGGGCTGTGGCTCAGTTGCCACGGTGACTTCCTTGCCAGTGAGGAGATTGCTGCCCTCCTCTGTTGCTACCTTAACAGTAACTACCATCTGATGCTATTGACTAAAAGTTTTAATGTGTTTTAATGAACTGTTATTCAACAAAATGGGCTGATGAACTTATCAGCACAAGTTTTTCTTGGACTGGTTGTGGTCATAATAATTTTATTTTAAAGAAGGAAAAAATGAAAACACTCATAATTTCTAACAAGCTTCACACTAATGTTTCCAATGCAACACTAAACTTCATTGAGGTTAATATTTTTCCTTAGTGTTGACAGCCTGCTAACCTAATCAGTTACAGATAATTCTAACTGTGGTTTACAGCAATTTAAGTCAATTTGAACAGACAATATTTTTAACACAATAAAATAAACATACTTCTCGTCAAAAGTCAAGTGTCTGATGGACCCGCCTTTCAAGGAATCCAGGATAACAGAGTCAAAATCTTTCGTCATAACTGTGTAGTCTTGGGGGACTCCACCGAGGTACATGTTCTGTGTTGTCTGGATGTACTGTTGGCGTCTGTCTTGAAATTCATCTTCTTTTTCCTCCATATCCACATAAAGTTTCACACTTGGAAAAAAACATGTATATAGTATTGTAAGTCACAGCAATGTTAAGCCTCACAGAATACTTTGCAATGAAGATGCTTCCAACAATAGCTTGAAATAAGTGTAGAACAAAAATCAATTACCGGTATACTTTTCATCCAGTTAACCAATAGATACAGTCAAACAGACAAAGTGTATTAAATGGTTATGTTTAAGCCCATGGAATCAAAATACACCCCTTCATAAATTCACAACAAGATTACAGTAGTTGTAAATTATATCGCTCTTGTCCCACTTCAATAACTGCCGCTCAGTTGGTTCCATCGGTAGAGCACTGCAATAACCACAATAAGTACAAAAATCAGGGTCTTAAAATAACTGGCAAGATCATGCTAGCTCTGTGCTCAACATGCATCTCCTTCAGTTCAGGTGATTGCACCACCTTGACTCCTTCACCTCCACATGTAAAACTGGAAGGGAACGTAAAAAACCCAAACACCAATTGAAAAGGGTAAGGAAAATAGTCACTGTTGGGTACCGGTACTCCTATAGTTTGAACACAGTACCCACATTTGCTGTTAAGATATGGAGAAGGGTAAACCAAAGAAACGTTAAGGGTACCAGCCCATTGAAACCTCATACACCTCTATCATTCTTCAATGATGACGGCCACCTCAACAAAAACATAACCATTATCTGTGCATTCTACAAAATGGAACAGCTAGATAATGAGTGTCACTTTAAACACAATGCTAATATGTTCACAATTACACAATACCCCTTGTGTGAAGAGTCCATATTCAGTGTTACTGATGCCGAGCCAGTTACTGTGAAAATCACAAAACTGTGAACACTGAGAATAATTGGTTGTTCTTATCATGTCTTTTTAGGGTGGCCCTGGTGATTCAATCAATTTTGATAGCATTATACTTACTTATAGCCATCTTTGTGGACAGTCACAAAGTGCCATTTGTCATCATTATATTCACTATCAGTCTGTAATGTGACTGGCGCACTTCCAGGACTAGCTTTGAAAATCACCTTCCCTTCATACAGGCCCAGCACAATGAAATCTCTCTAAATTAGTGAGACATCAACAATGTCAAGATAATGTGTGCTGACTTGAAATAAAAAAGATTGATTCAACCACTGAAATTGTAAAATGAATAAACCACTTACAGGTATATGGTTTTGATTCCCTTGTTAGGAAACGTCACCAAAAGCTCAAAAAGAAAACTGCAACATGCTTTATTTTATGAATGATTTAGTCTTTGTGGGCCAGATTTAACAAATAACCTGTCTGTTGAATTTTATCCCAAGTAAAATTATCAAAAGCTAGTTCCACCTCCTCTATATAAATTAATACCACAAAAGCCAGTGTATAAACCGCACTTTTTTGTGTAAAAAATCAACTCTGAATCAGGGGTGCAGCTTATCTACGAAAGAACTTGGAACTCAAGTTCTAATTGACCTGATAAGTATGCAAACAATAACTTATTAGGGAATAAAACTAAAACAAGCAAAACAATGTTATAGATGGTCATTGCTTTTTAACAAGTTGTGGCTCCCAAATAAGCCGTTTAAACTTCAGGTCTTCATCAGACTTTTGCTCTCTAAGAATTCTTGTAATAATTACTCTATTTTTGCTCAGCTAGAAAACTTCAACTCCAAGCAACAAGGAATCTTCATTCCTCCACAAACAGCTTTACAATGGCACCCAAGGCTGATTACTTTGACACCAATCTTTCTGCTGCCACATGCAAGAAAATATGACAACATTCACGAGAACTCCCGACAGTTTCACTTCTTTTATAACCTTTTACGGCAAATTAATATCCATAGCAATATCAGCCTCCTGCTCTGCTTGAATGTTCTCTCCTTCTTAAAGTTCCGAAACATGATGATAAACAATTGGTAATTTTTTTGTTTGTTTTGGTTATATGAGTTGGTGTCCTCACTTCCCTCTGCATTCAAAAGCTTTCTTGCTACAATGTAAGTTGTTTTGTTGCTTCGCATGGTGAGTCATGCAGGTGCAAATTCAGGTTTCTTTCTTGATCTGAAGTGGTTCTTTGGGTGAAAAATCAAGCTAACAATTTACCATAAGTTCGAGATATGGTTTCTTAGAGAAGGAAAACAAGACATCAGTGATTTAATTTCAGGCTCTACCTCAGTGTAAAAACCTGTGAAACTCACGAGTGACGTAAAACAAAGAAAATAAAACATACAGCAAAACAATACCTCATAAAACAAAGAAAACCTTGCTAGGTTTTTACACCAACGTAAACCCTTAATTTTGCTAGTGTAATAATTCAGGGGGAAAGGTTATGACAGCTTCATAGTAAGTGTTCTCAAAAAAGACTTGTCTGTTTGTCATCATCATTTTATTTGGTAATACAGGTTTAAACATTTGGCAGCCAGTAAGGCTGATGTGGACCCACAATTCACTGAAATAATGAAATGACATATCCTATACTACAAAAATTTATAAAGTTAACTATTAAAATATCCTATTTAGCCTAAAATCTATAGTTACCATATAATAAAAACTTGTATGAAGCATCTGCTAATATAACAGCTTCATAAGAGCTTCCTTATCAAAGGGAAAATATTATTATTGATATCGAACAGAGGTTTGGGATGCAGCTTATACACAGGCTTTTATGGTAATCTCAAGAGTAAAGCCCTTCCATTTGGTGATGCTTTGTTGTTGTTTCTTTTTTGTATCATGAACTTATATACTACTACTACTACTACTACTACTACTACTACTACTACTACTACTACTACTACTACTACTACTACTACTACTAATAATAATAATAAATACTTAATTGACCACTCCCCTGGAGGGGCTTTTCGGGAACAATGGAACAAATCATACAAATGAACACAACAGAGTTAAGAATCTCAACTAGCAGAAGGCAGACTCAGCCATCCTGCCTCCACTATTTATCCAAACATCTGTTATACCCATCACAGAGGTATATGGCTAGTCTTGGGAACCTGACAACTCTTAAGTCTCTGGATATACAGTAGTGCAAGTGCAACAATGAGAGTTTAGGTGTGGATCCAAACTATTCCAGTACAAAGTATGCACTGATCTACAGCCAACTACTGCCAGCATTCCCTTCTAAGATTGTTCAAAGAGAGAAGCACAGAATAGCCAATTAATCTAGAGCAAACAAGCCAATGCCTTACTGTGTTGTTGAT
>OX419345.1:22384499-22549499 GCA_948470475.1 Galaxea fascicularis
TTGCAACAAGCTTACAAATACAACAAAAATTAAATACTTACACATTCTCAGGAATTGTAGTTCTGTTCTCTATGCCTCCCCAGTAAACATATTCAGCATTCACCAAGTTTTTAAAACCAATTGTATTTCCTGGGTAATATGCAAGGTTTTCTGCAAGTTCTTCCTCAGACCCATCTGATTTGATTTTTAATGAGTACTGAAATCCTCTGCGGTCTGTAATTGTCTTTTTTACTGAAACCCATTTCCCAGTGTCATAGTTCTTTTTAGAACGAATCTTCCTATAACCTAAACCCAAGTTATATGAAAACAAGATATATCCATGAGACAGTTCAACAGCTTGAAACTTGTCACCATCAACAGCAATGACCAGTATGCCATTTGACGAACTTGTTCTGAAAGTAAAATCGAAAGTCCGCAATGGATCCAGGGAATATGGACCAGACTTGAGATACCCTGTTCCAAAAAATGTTCTGTCTGGCCGCAGCTCCTCACTCTCTGGCACTGTAAACTCTTTTACACCAGAACGTGTGGGACAGTAACCATCTTTATCAGGTTTGATGAGCTGAAAATAAAAATAAAATAAATTTCAGCCCTTGGCAAGGCAAGGAAAACAGTGGGACCTAGCGACACTCGGTCAGTACTGCCACAACCTTGAGCCAATATTCCCCAGTATGGCCCTCGCGCTGGGTTAGTAAGAGGTTAATATTTTTTTCCTTCATATATATGCACTTTACATTTCTTACAGGTTGGTGGCTCATTTCAAGTTAGTAATATGAACGTTTTTGGTCATGATAAAATTTCTGACCATTGTGAAGGCCAGATAACATCAAAATATTTTGTGAATGTCCCAAGTGTAATTAGTCACGCTTAACAGTCACAAAGTTCATGACATAACTACATCATCCACAAGCTAACTAGGCAACAGAATCACTAACAGTAACTTTAATTTGTATTAGCATCAATAAGTATGCAAACCTTAAACAAATGGAAGGATAAAAAAGAAAGTTGTTATTGAATGGTATCAGGCTCTATTTTTTTTTTATCTTTTTTTTATTTTTTATTTGCCACCTTATTGTAATACGAAGTGAGTTTACAGAGATTTGTTAAAATATGGCAGGAAAGCCCAAAGAAACCATGGGGCTTATACAAAAGTGGGCTTTCCATGCTAAATAACGATGAATAAACTTAAATGTAACAATTCACAAAACAATCCTCATGCAAGGATGAAAAGGTCATAAAAGCAACATTTAAAAGTTTCTTGTTATACTTGCCATGGTTTTTGTCCTTAGCTTAAATCAGGGCATAATGACTTACCTCAGAATTCCAAGTTCCAACATAGTGATGATTGATCTGCAAACCATCAACACATCCTGTATAGTTACTGTGAGATATTTCATCTGGAAGTTGCATTGCCATGGAAACACCACCAACAATCAGCTTACTGTTTTCATTAAGCACCATTCTTGGGTTTTTCATTCGCAGAGATCGACTAATGTTGACAGCAGTAACATCTTCATTGCTATTTCCACGATACTTCATTGACAGCTTTGCTTGATCTCCATCCCTGTAAAACAATGATCAATTTAAGGTTAGCACTGTCCAGAAATAAATTAAGTTCCCTAAATCTTTCTTAAACATGGCATGCCTTTCAGGCAATGATCACAAATTAGCCCATGAACTTTGCCAAAAAAATCTTTTTTAATAGTGTACATATGGATAACAACAGCAGGGAGTGAACTAAGGTGCAGTGTTCTATCAATGAAATGTGTTAAAAGAATCATTTCCCACCAAACAAACACTCACTTTAGCCCTGTATGGTTTAGCACCTATTGTCCTTGTAGCCGGTATTTAAATGCCCTTTAGTCTCATTATTTTAGACTTGATAATGACGTTACATTAATTGGCTTGTTTTTAGCATTTTCTCATGTTTATAAGAAATATTTTATCGCAACACAGGCGGCCCAGACGTTGTTTGTGATTTGCATACGTGACAGTATTGCGTCATTTAAGAGAATGTATGAAAATGGTTCAAAAATCGCTCTAAATTCAACTTGTAGTCAAGGATTGAAATAAAAGAAGCTTACCTTAGTCTGCATTTGTGTTATTTTGAAGTCTTTGTGGCAGCTGAGTCGTTCTAAAGTCGTTCTAAAGCCATTTTGACGATTTAAACTTTTCCAAGTTTGCTTTCCAGTAAAGAGAAACGAAAGGCTGGCGACATGGTCGGCCGACGGTTCGCACCCAAAGCTCCATAAATTCCACTAAAATGCTCGAAGCTCGCCAAAATTGCCTCACGGCAGCCGTCGATAATTCTTCTTTCTAGTTGCTTCGCCTCGGATTCCAAGGTTTATCTTATCCGCCAGAAAAACGCTCCTTTTCGAGCGCTGGCTGCCCATTTTTGCTTTGTCGACATCCGTAACGAGTGATCTTGGCCACGGATTTCAAAATCGTTGGCTTAGCGACCCCTCCGTAACTACAAAGTCGCCCTCAACCGTAGGGAGGCACAGGTCAATTTGTTGTATGCAAATTGAACCGTATCAGGGTCCCTCGCGTCTTCCAAATTTAGACAACATCGCCTAACCGGCTCCACCAATAGTAAAGGCAAAGTTGGCTGAACGATTGAACTACGTTATCAGAGGCGGATCCAGGGGAGGGGTTGAGGGGGTTGCAACCCCCCCTTTGAGAATTTTTTTTTTGTTATTTTGCTTGATTCTTCGTAAAATAATAATAGAATAAAATTGTTTTTACGAAGTTTTTACTTGCCTTCCACACCATTGGTGTTCAAGGCTACTTCGGTAGTGTACAACCCCCCCTTTCAGAAATTCCTGGATCCGCCCCTGGTTATATATAATTACGTGACTTTAGCGCTTAAAAGCACTGTTTCATTGAGCGATTTTAGCGCTCAGAAGAAATGTTATATTGAGCACTTTTTGCCCTAAAGAAAAGCACTGTTTCTGAGCGATTTGAGCGCTTAAAAGCACTGTTTTATTGAGCGATTTTAGCGCTTAGAAATAGTTTTGCTGAGACCAACTGAGCGATTTAACGCTGAAAAGCACTGTTTTGCTGGGCAGAAGTGGGAATGCCAAAATGTCTGAAAATTAATTCCAATAGAAAGTGCTCTCGAGTAGAACTGACCAACAAACAACAACAACGTGCAACTGTTTTGTTAGCACGGTAAAAATTAGCGCTGAACAATTATAAAAATAAAACGGCCAGTATATTTGACTAGTATTACTTCACTGCAAGCGGTGAGTTTCCCGCCGTTTCCGGTGTAGTTTCCCCAGGGACCCTGGTACGGTCAATTTGCATACAACAAATTGACCTGTGCCTCCCTACGGTTGAGGGCGACTTTGTAGTTACGGAGGGGTCGCTAAGCCAACGATTTTGAAATCCGTGGCCAAGATCGCTCGTTACGGATGTCGACAAAGCAAAAATGGGCAGCCAGCGCTCGAAAAGGAGCGTTTTTCTGGCGGATAAGATAAACCTTGGAATCCGAGGCGAAGCAACTAGAAAGAAGAATTATCGACGGCTGCCGTGAGGCAATTTTGGCGAGCTTCGAGCATTTTAGTGGAATTTATGGAGCTTTGGGTGCGAACCGTCGGCCGACCATGTCGCCAGCCTTTCGTTTCTCTTTACTGGAAAGCAAACTTGGAAAAGTTTAAATCGTCAAAATGGCTTTAGAACGACTTTAGAACGACTCAGCTGCCACAAAGACTTCAAAATAACACAAATGCAGACTAAGGTAAGCTTCTTTTATTTCAATCCTTGACTACAAGTTGAATTTAGAGCGATTTTTGAACCATTTTCATACATTCTCTTAAATGACGCAATACTGTCACGTATGCAAATCACAAACAACGTCTGGGCCGCCTGTGATCGCAATAGATCGATAGAGTACTAAAGTGTGACGTCACTAAAATGAAATTTCTGAAATTATGGGATTTGTCAGGATATTCTGGAAGAACAATGTCCAAGAGGCCTGCTTGCCAAAAATGAGCATTTGGGTCGACCCAAAAAAAATTTAGAAGGGTTTGTTTGTATGGAATTTTGTAAGCATAACTGGGCTACGATCTCAGAGACAATTTGTCCCCAAATGCTCATTTTTGGCAAGCAGGCCTCTTAGACATTGTTCTTTCAGAATATCCTGACAAATCCCATAATTTCAGAAATTTCATTTTTGTGACGTCACACTTTAGTACTCTATTGTATGTGGCTGAATGCAATTTAGGCGAGGTTAAACTCTAGCCAATGCTGTCAGCGGTCTTGCTCATTTTGTGCTAGTAATCTGCAGGGGTTGGCACCCATGGAATTTGCAGGGACGGATTACATGTGCTTGGCTTCGAGTGAACACTGCACATCATCGCTTGCCAATATTTGCCAATTCATTCAGCCACTGCAAATCTTTGCAGATTAATTCAGCATTTGCTTAGTTCTCTGAGCAAATTTTTTGTGGATCATGGTCCCATTCCCTCCCAGCCGTTAGTGGTCAAGGTTGGTAAGTATGGTAAATGGTAAGTATTCTGGTGCCAGTTGGCAGGTGCTCTCTGGGGTGGTTCCCGCTCACAAGGTTGCCATGGTTACCTTCCTGCTGCACCTGAATTGCTCAGGACCCTGCCAACCTCTATGGCACCAGCTTCCAATCTCATCAATTGGCGGTGAGTTTAATTGTAGTTAAATGGTTTAGTTCAGTGGGAATAAAACTTACATGCCAGCTTCAACTTTATACCACCGTTGGCCATCAGTGGAGATGGTCCCAGGAGCCTCAAATTCTCTATAACTCTGTGCAGTGCACATCTTCAGAACTGGTTTCGCTGCCCTCAGCTCCACAGCTGCAAAGTCTGCTCCACACTGTTGTGATTGCCGCTTCTGACGATTGCTATCTGAGTTACTGGCATCACCCACAAACAGTAGCAGTCCATCAGGTTTTTCTGGCTTTGCATACAGGAGGATATCAAGAGCCCTGGTTTCCTTCTGAATAGCAGGAGGGAGCACTGGTTCACTGACAGTCTCTCCATCAAATTTCATCACCACAGACGTGTACCTCAGAAGAGCGTGTGCCCTAACAAGCATTCCTTCAATATCATCCAAGCGTCGCTTCACCTCTATGTCCAGCTCTTTGATAATCTGTTCATGTCGTACTTCTTGGACAACAACTTTCTCTTTAATGGTAGATGACTTATTTAGAGCTTCTCTCACTTGCTTTTCTGCATCGGTGATATTACCATTTGTCATAATGATTGACTCCTTAAGGCCAGATAGACCTGACAGCTGAGACTGCAAGGAAAAAAGACTAGGTTTTATCCATGGACAGTCTACCCTGGAAAATCTCAAATACTTATTTTAAGTACCAAGCTGCATTAAAAATGAAAGCAGCTTAAAGCTATAGATTCCTATAATGCTGTTAATTTACAAATACAAATTTATTCATAACAGTTCATAGAAATCATATATACAACCATGGGTGCACACTAAGGAGGCAAAGGACAGGGATATACAACAAAGATACCTCAATTTCTTCAGCTTTTTGCCTTGCATCATCAGCAATGTTCTTTGATTCAGTGGCATTGTTCTCAAGGTCAGTAGCTCTACCACCTAGACAATGCAATACCCATACATCTCAACAAACTTTGTGTCTGATTTGTTTCAAGAGTTTACATCAAATGACTAATTTTTTGCTTCTAACAATTGACAGAGGCTAACAGATAAGATAGCAGGGGTTGGCGCAGTGGTGAGAACACTCACCTTCCACCAATATGACTATCTGCCCCACTCACATGTACTTATTAAATATTGATTGATAACAAGTTGTATCAAATTTTCCTAAGCTTTGCAACAGGGCAAAGAAAAAATGACAAAATGGTTATGGCCTTGCGCACGGTGTTGCTTATCACTCCTATATTTTACTAATCACTTGTGATGGACTGAATTTTATCAACCACAGGAGCTCGTTTAGTTTATAGTTTACCTGGACATGTTTAGAGAGAAGATAAAACATTGTTAATTTTTTTATTGCAACCACGTAGAGTTCACCAGTGCGAGGTAAGAAGAAAATGAATTTCGAAAAACGGTCAAAAATCGGCACTTCTGGTGTAACAAAACGGCACATCGTGCGTTCCGTGCCCTTGGCACACCACTTCCAAATATCGTGCCTGTTGTGCCATTTAACGTTCCTTTATCGTGCCTTGGTCATGCCTTGTATTTCGTGCCTTGCAGCGTTCTCTGATCGTGCCCTAAATCGTTCCTACCGTGCCATCGTTCCTATCGTGCCTTATTTTACTATCGTTCCTATCGTGCCCTTAATCGTTCTTTTCGTGCCTTTTTCCCGCAACACAAGGATTGCTGTAAACTTTCCGTTTTGCTTGAAGAAAGGAGACAGAAATAAAGTTTTCAATTAGAAATCATACATGTCTCAATAAATTCTTTTGGGAACCCACTTAACTTGTCCATGTATCATTCAACATGCTCATGTAGTTTTTCTTCGATTAGTAGAATAACTTGCACGAAACTGTAGTATAAAAGTATAAAAGGTTGATCACAGTCGAACTGATCGAATTTCCCCAAGATCTAAAAGTCTGCACCAGGTGAGGATTACCACTGGTTTTTACTTTGATCGATACAATGTACTGTGAACGACAATTGTTTACAAAAGTCTCACCAATTTTGCGTCTTTCTAGCGCCAAAACGTCTATCGTAGAAAGCCAATTTAGCGCTTATGCTGATTAACAACTTAATCGCTTAACTATGTAGTCCAAGATAAAATACACAGTCTTTGGCAGTAACTGGGACTAAAGGTTGTTGGGTGCACCCTGGGGTAAAACAAGGGTGGCAGCAACACACCCCATAAAGTGCATGCAATAAGGGTGGCAGCAACACACCCAAAACTGAGTAGAGCAATAAGGGTGGCAGCGACACACCCTAGTAATAATGGAATGAGGGTGGCAGCAACACACCCTAGCAATGAGCAGTGCAGTGAGGGTGGCAGCGACACACCCTACACGGTAACGGACGAGGCAATGAGTGGAGCGCATCCCCACCCAGGAGTGAATAAACTAAGGTGGGGTGGGGGCCCCACCCGGCCTGCTACGCGGGGTAAAAGTAGCAGGTGTGCACCCAAGCCAGTAGTCCAGCTTTATTGAATTGAGGGGGGGGGGGTGTGTGGCAGGGGTTAAAAATAAGAAACTAAAGCGTAGTAAACTACTATTGCAAAATACAACGTGTGCAGGCAAAGTGAACCGAACAAAGGAGCACTCAGCTAGCATTGATGGATATAGGCATAACATAGTATTGATTACAGCTACAAACAATGAGAACTTGTATAGCATACATTTGTAGAAACAACTGAAGGACAGTTTTGATGTAATCTAAGATAAACAAGGGACTCTTGAACCAGAGCTGAGTCACGCAATGTTCTTTTATGTGCGATAACAAGATATATGCCATCCAGGTCAAAGTAAATCATAATGAAGCAACGGCTGAAGTACGCTCTAATTAGTTAACTCTATTTTACGAGTAAAATGTTCATTAAATCTTGCAATCGACATTTTAGTGTTCCTGAAAGCTCCATTAAAAGCAACACAAGTATAAACTAAAAGGTTAAATTCAATCCAACTAGGAGAGTTGATTAAGCTTGACTAACAAAGTAAAAAGAAAAAGAAATTCTAGGCTTAAGTCGGAGTTCTCACGGGGACAGGTTTTGAGTGCTTAAAATATAACGCTTACCCGGTGTCTCGTGCACTAAATGTCGATTAGGTTTATACGATGCTTTGGGGGATAATTTTAAATTTAGTATATGGAGAAGAAGTGTAAACAGGTACGAACTTAATTAATCGCGGTTGGATTGTTCAAAATTAATTAACGGATTCAAATTGTTTGGATTGTGCTGTTTTGTTTTGTCTGGACTTCATCGCCCGCTCGGTTGCTTCATGACCTCAATAAAACTCGCTGACCGCTCGCTTTCGGTTACGGATAAAATTTTACCCCGTATTACTGATACAAAGAGGTCAACTTGGTGCAAGTCTAAAGCTTAACGCAAAATAGTTCTGCGTTCAGTGTAATATTTCCTGAAGTTGATCGAATCTTCCCCATTGTTCCTAGCATCGTTCCGGCACGATAGAGCGTGATCAGTTCATACATTGGTGAAAGGAACGCTGAGCAGAGCCATGTGGGCACGAAAAGAACGGAAAGGCTCAACAGCTAGGAACGATAGGGAACGATGGGCTCGATTGTACTGACAGGGAACGATAAAGGGAACGAATTTACGTCACCTAGGAACGGAAGGAACGGGCACAAAATCAATCACGACGATTAGATGCTTTTGCGGCGAATAAGAGTGACATTTCATTTGAAATAATTTCTCCTTAACCCTTCGAAGAATGGGAAACAACTGAATAACAAACGTAAACACAACCTATGTGCATCGTAATTTAACTATAATATTTGGCAATCTTTCTTTCTGAAGGAAAATAAAGGCGAAAGAGTTGAGCATGTTCTTCACTAGAAAGAGGGAAAAAATTTGAGTTGATTTTTCTTCGATATCAGATCTTCAATTACCGTCAAGCTAATTAAGAAAAAACATCGTTTATGGATGCACATACATTGTACATTATTTTCCTGTGGGAATTATGCTCCTGAGATTTTTGTAAGTGCCAAAATTAAGAGTTTTGCAATGTCACCCAAAATGTTACGCGCGTGGTAACCAACACCGTGCGCAAGGCCTTATTTGTAAAATTCTATCTAGTAAACATTAATTTTATCATTCCAAAGTTTCAATTTACTTCTGATTTAGCTACACTTCTCAAGGCAGACATATGGTGTGCCCAAGTTGTTCTCAATCCTGAAAATTTGGTTTTATCAACTGAGTTGACAACATAAATTGGCCACCATAAAGAGATTCACAATGATAAAATTATGCTGCTATTTCTTTCCATTTAGCACAAATTTTCATTGATATTTCACTTCTTCAAAAATGTGCGAAATTTCCAGCAAAAATTCAACACAATTTCAATGAGAACAAAGCCTGCATTTCAACGAAATTTGCTGTCATTACTTTTGCACAGTACTGTAGATGAGTTGATAAACTAAATTTTTGTGTACCACTTCCCCCGTAATGCAGCACCACAGTTTCTTTAGAAACCAAACTCCTTGAATGTTTAAAGGATTCTGCTCATGCTAATACTTTTCAGGACTTTATTCTAACAACCTGGCCCTGGTTGTTCTAAGGCTGGATAGCACTATCCACCGGATAAATATCTATCCAGTGGATAGTGCAATTAGCTTTCCCATTACTTATCCGCTGGATAGTGATTTATCCTGTGGATAGCGCTATCCAACGTTTGAACAACCGGGGCCTGCTGTACATGTTACACATCAAATAGTGCCAAAGAGAACCAGAAAAAACAAAGATGGTGACCGTACGTTCCACTCCTTCATTAATTTTCCGTCTATGACAGTCATTTACACTGTGTGGTTTAGATGCGCAGTCAATTTTGATTTGTGACGAACTGTGAAGTAACAGTACATGTATGTGTGGTTTAAATTTTCTGTTAAAACAAAAAACAAACCAGCATGGCGTCTAAATGTCTTACGGACACCACCTAACTGAGTGACAGACCCACTGTCAGTAAAGAGATTAGATCTCTTTACGCTGGCTGATACTTTCTCTCCCCAATATTATTATACTTACCAATACGACTGGCCAATTCATCAAATCCAGGGAAATTACTTTCAACGTCAGTCAAGTCACCAGAAACTTTTCTGATTTTTTCTCTGATAAGTTCCAGTCTTTCCTTGATGTCATCAAGAAGACTTGCTAATTCACTGTCAACTTTATCCTCAGTGTTTGATGCAGTTTTATTAAGACTGGTACTTCTAGCCTTAGAGTTCCTTGTCGGGCTGCTTAGATTTTGTGCCTGAAAGAGGGAATGAAGTATTATCTGCTATACATAATAACCACTTGTACAGTGTACGTATGTACAACAGTGTTTCATCCCAGCCAATGGGAAAGGACAAAAAAGCCTGGTTTTATACTCACAAATGTCATTCTTAAAGTGCTACTATAATCAAAAATTATTGTTCACTTAAGGCCCTAGCTAGCAAACGGCTTCAACATTTGCTTCAACACCCATTTGATTTTGTTGAACGCTGTTGGAAGGTTGTTGAATGATGTTGAACGGTGGGATGAGCAAACGGTTTCAACATTTCATTCAACAAAACTTAGTGAGTGGCCTGGTAATAATTACTTTCAGGCCCCAGCGCTTGATCAACAATGTTGAAAGAGTGGGGCAAACTCTGTTTCAACATTCCGAACATTCCAGAGAACAAAAGAAATGTTGAAGCAAAGTTTAAAGGCTTTTAAACTCTTTCAACATAAACTCAACATCGTTTCAACACATTTCAACAAGTTGGAAAGGGGGTGGCAAACGCTTTCAACATTGCCATTCAACAAAATCGAAAATGAAGTTTACATGCTTGAAATGCTAACCACCTTTCTACAGGACAGTACCTGATCTAGTGCATCCATGGCTATTTCTTCAGCTTCACGGGCAATTGCTAGTGACTCGTTTAAGGCATTGGCAATGTCAGAATATCTTTGAGATGCATTGACTGCTTTGCGGGCAAACTCTATGTCTGTTAAGAGCTTATCCAGCTCATCAGCTCGTTTGCGCAGTTCTTCTGAATGATTTTGAGCCATGAGCACTGATGGTGTAAGCTCGTTCAAAGTCCTGGAAAGATTAGCCATTCGTTTGTTTACTTGATCTATGAGGCTATCAAGCCGTGGAAAACTTCCATTAAAGGCCTACAACAAGACAGAGACAAAAAATAATATCACACTTAATGCAATGTAACACAACAAGAGGTAAGTAATCAGAACATAAACACGCATGTGACATTCCTTAGAGGCAAATACGTATTAGCCAAAATAAGAGCCAAGAGAAATTGAAAAGAGTATGTGATATGTTCTAAGTTGCAATGGGAAACTCTCATGGAAAATTTAAGAAATCACACTCTTCAAACCATGCACCTTCTTGCTGACTTGAGGAATGGCCCAAAGGGAGCAGCATAAACATTGAAGTTGAGGGGGCATTACAAGTAAATGCCTTGTTTTCTGTACACTTCAGCACTTTTCCTTTAATATTGTCACCAAGATTTCATTCATTGGAAGGAAGAAGAGTTGTTTGGGAGAAGGTTGAAAATTTTGGAAAACTGAAAAATATTGGATTTGAAGGTGGTTGAAATTAAAATTAATGAATAATTAGTAGCCAAAGGCCAAACAGTCCACCGCCACAACAAGGTGCCCCTGATCCCCATAGTGGACTAACTGATTTATGTGTATACCCTTTTATAACTTTCTTTCCTGCAATCGTAATTCACCCCATTTTCTGAAAACGTCACCAATAACTCCCCCTTAATTATTGTGCAGTAGTTATTTTATCATAGCAAGTCATAACAAGTACCTGCAGACTACTACGGGCAGATGAGAGTTTTAAGTTGGTAGAGTTTATCACTTCCTGCAGGCTTACTAAAGAAATGTCAACCTCTTCTTTCCTTTTCATTGCATCTTTAAGTGGTGTCTGAAAAGAAAAAAGAATCCCCCAAATATTTTACTGCTCTAGCTTGCATGCTCTCTCAACACAGATCAAATTAATAGTTATGCATGCATCCATCCAGCTTAAATTCAGGAGACTCAGCATTCCCAAGCCCAAATGTTCAAAAGCTGATTAACAGTGGTTTTCATGTTACTCATTGCAGATATTTTGAAAAGCAAATTAAAAGCTCAAGGTAAAAAAGGACAAAAATCATTTGAAATATTGTACCTGGATAGTGAATGAAGCTGTCCAAAACCTGGGTTATTTAAGGCTAATAAGTATGTCTTTCATACCTATATCCAGGACAACAACATACATGGGACACCACAATGCCTCTCTTGATTTCTGTCTTCACAAGCTAAAGTGGGGGGAGGGAAGAGCAGGGTGTATGGGAAGGCTATGTACCAACCTCCGCGTCATAACTCTTGCTAATGTTGTTGGTATCCATAGCAAGGCTGGCATTTTCCAAAATGCCACTTGTCTTTTGCTTAATAGTACCAAAGGTACCCAGTAACTCATCCAAGGTTTTATTGGCTTCACTAAGGTCACTCCACAGACTCATTGTATCATTCAACCGTGTCTTAGCTTGGTTCAACAAAGTCATGGCCACCTCCTCCTCCTCAATGATTGTTGCATTTATACTGCTGAAGTCTTGTTTCACGAGTTCCTTCAAAATGTCCTCAGCCCTTTCTAACAATAATGTTTGGTTTGCTTTGTCTGTCTTTAGGGTATTTGCTATTTTCTTAGCAATGTCCACGGTGTCTGAAATAAACCCAAATTGCATATGGAATGATTGCAACTGAAAAGATAAGATGTGATATGAAACAATCTGGGTGCAGAACAGTAAGGAATTCACATGTACGGGAGAGTTGAACCTTCACATTAAATCTTTGTTAACTCACAACTGTCTGCTTTCACACAAGTGCTACTAGTTTTGTTCTTAACATCTAGCCATGCTTAAGATTGCAGAACATGGTTTTAGCACATGGATACAAATGCAACTCTTGCAAATGAATGATGATTGACCTAGATGCTAAATGGACAGCCTTGATCTTGTTGCCCTTACCAACAACAAGACTTTGAAATATACATCTGCATGCAGCCTGCCTGTATAATTGCAATTATATTAACAAACAAAGTGATTAAAATGCAGTGACAAAACTCACTTCCTGGTTCGTGTGTTTGTAGCAGGGCAGGAAAGAATAGAGTGTCGCATGTCAGTGATATAGTGCAGGGACGCAGGGAGTTACAGTACTATGTCACGCATGGCTTTTTTCTAACCCTTGGGTGTATTGTCTTTATTATTTTCTTCTGCTTTAAAGAGTGGTTTGTAGCACAATAATTCGTGGGATTCTACCTGATGTTCTCTCATATTTTCCAACACAGTTTGTGTAATACAATGTAGACTTAATCTGTCTGTTTTATTGAAATGAATTACGTTGTTGTTGTTCATGGAATTCAGTTAATAGAGGTGGAGTTAACATTATGAAAGAAAATAAAAAGTTAGCCATCACCAACTCATCCACATGCATTTTTTTTTTTACATTAAACATAGCTATTACCTTGAGTTCTGTTAACAGCATCCCTGATTTCCTGCTCCAGTGCCAAAGCATCATCTTTAGTAAAAGTGGCATTAGCTAAGGCCTTTGTTGCTTTATCTGTGACTTCCGCTACCTTGCTGTTTACTTCCTCTATTGTCTTTTCTGGACTCTCTGTCTTCTGTATAAGGCCCCCTTGGCTCACATTATGAGAACTCCCAGTTACTGATTATAAAACAAAACAAAGATCAGAACTCATTACATACAGTATATGATTAAATAAATGATCGTTTTTTCACTTTACTTTCAAAGCTACCTTGACAGTTTCAGGCACAATAGTTTCCTTCTTTAACCTTAATTGGGATTGCTGTCAGATTTCTGAAAACATACCAGAGCCTGATGGAGCACTTAAAGTAAGGTACAGTGAGGACACAGGAGTGTTGGTGCCTGTGCAATCACTACTCCTTGTTCCATTACAGTTTGTTTTGTGAGAAATAGCTCAGCAATAATTGAGTCAAATTGATATTGTTACAAATAATAATGTGCAGTTAAGCCAATATTAGTATCAAATGACACTTTATAAGCATGGGAAAGCTAGAAATGACGAGTGTGCTGGCAGCATGATTTTTGTACTGAGGAAACTGGAGTGACAGAAATTTACTGGATTTGTTGGTCTCTGACAGAAAACCATTTGAAAACACCTCACAAGCACAGCAGAACTATACACCATCTAAAGTAGAAGTAATATTTGCCTGTTCTGCACTTTATTTTAGATAACTTGAACTCTTTAGGAGAAAAAAATTCCTTTTTTTACCCAGATCATAGGCCCTTTTGGCAACATGTAACTGATCCTGGTTGAGAACTTTGTCAAAAAACTGAAGGCAAGCAAAACGACCCTTGAAGTAATAAGGAACGTTGGGTACACTGCCCATTGTAAGTGAGGAACTGTTAGTAGCCTGTTGTTGGACACCACGATCAGCCTCCTCTTGCAGTTTTTCATCCACCCAAAGCTTTGCTTTTCCATTATCATAATCATATGTAGTAACCACATGGTGCCAAACATTTGAACCAAGCCTAGTACTTTCCAGACTCTCTGAAGGGGGTGTGTTTTTGTTAATACTCTTAAATCGCACTTGGTAACGACTGGGTGTGGTATACCATAGGCCAATGTTTGATGAATCAATGAAGGCATTATAGTATACTATAGGACCAGCCTGTTCTTCAGGAGAAACCCAAACCAAAATAGACATTGATTTGTGAGTATCCAGGTGTCCTTTATTTGGAATTTCAATATAACTGTCTGGTTCCCCCTTTAAGCACACTGCACCATCTGGCTTTCCATAAGGCCCAGACACAGTTACTGTGCTTATCAGCAGAGCCTCTGGATTGGAATTTGGACCAATGTCTTTTCGGCCATATTTTACATTAAGAGGATAAATGGCTAGTGGCTGAGGGAAGGCTTCAGAGGGAAACAGAATACGGGGAAGATTAGTAAAGTGGTTAAGAATGTGGTGATTAGAGCATGAAATAAGTGATGGGTTGAATTAGTGATCAACGGTTCACCTTTTAAAATAATTAATTAATTAATTACTGTGCAAAGATTAAATGGGTTATCAACCTAAAAAATTTCACATTGTCTACCTCATGGTAGGTCATGCAGATACAGTGTATGTCATCATTACAGTAATGAACATGACTGAAACAGTAGTGAGAGTGGTATAGGTCAATAGACACCCTTAGGAAAGTAAAACGAATTAATCCCTACTTTTGGTGTCCTTAACAAATACTTTGCCCTCCCTGACATCTACTTGAACACATATATATTTATACCTGACTTGTATTTGTACCATTTTCACTGTTGTTGTTAAACCAGTCATGAAATTTAATCAGCGTCTTAACAATACTTTAACTGGACCTTAACAAGACAACATCACACCTATTAATCCAACCAAGCCTTAATCTGTATCTAACTAGTGTTACCATGTTCAAGTCCTTTTTAAGTGTACTACTTAAAAAAGACAGCATCATACCTATTAATCCAACCAAGCCTTAACCTGTATCTAACTAGTGTTACCATGTCCAAGTCCTGTTTAAGTGTACTACTTAACAAGTATCGTATTCAACTCAGCTCTCCAGGAAATACAAATACCAATTAAATACATTACCTAATCTGTATCTTATAGAAAAGCATCTTAAAGTGCTTGTCAAGTAAAACATTTATTATACAAAAAAGTCCTTCCATTGGGGCAGGTTCCTCTTAATTTTAAGCTCAAGTGTACATGTTCAGACTTGTACATGCATATACCCTGGGGCGGATCTAGGGGTGGTTCGGGTGGTTTGGTCAAACCCCATAAACTGAACGTAAAAACGTATAACAAGCGCGTGGTTAAAAAAAAGTGAACCAACTCAGCTAATAAATGATAACTACTGTAGTTAGCACAAAAATGAAGGTGACTTTAGAGCAATTAAACCACCCTAAATTGCCCTTGAAAATGCTGGAAATCGCATTTCAGAGGCCCTAAAATAAAAAATTTTCCGGGGGAGCATGCCCTCGGACCCCAGGGGCTACCGCCTTCGGTAGGCGTTTATTGGAACCCTCCCCCCCCCTCCTTATCAAATCCTGGATCCGCCCCAGGTACCACGCGAGTTCGATCACGTGTGTTTCTGCCAACCGCCCGAATTTCCCGCCACTTCGAGCGTGAGCATTGAGAGAGGGTAGCTCTTGTTTTCTGCTTTTCGCTGAACCTTTTAGACGGTTAAATCGGTTAACGTTGGAAAGTAAATCAACTCCGGTCTATGAATTCCAAAGCGAAGTTCGCTCTTGTCCTTTGGACATCTGATCCAAAGCCGGAATGCTGGCAAGTAATTAGTACTGGGGAAATACTCAGCAGCAATGACCTCGAGGAAGGAAAAACGTACCATGCTGTTTGGGATCCAAAAGAAGAAACCTCTCCCGCCACGGTACTGAAACTTGCAAAATAACGGAAAGGCACAACGGACACACAAGAGGTGAGTTTGTTTTAATCATCTTACTTTAAAAACGTGGATATTTCAAAGTATTTAGCGTTGTAAATCAACGATATTTTATTCCCTAACCCACGTAAGATATAAGGTCACGTTCCAACTCGCACAGCCATGACGCCTATATAAATAAATAGATAATTTTAAAATTCTTCGCTTTCTCTAAACGTGAGCTTGGACGCCTGTGCGCAAATGTTTTCTTCCACTCCTGTTGAAATGTTCTGCCCCCTGGTTTCCTCTTTTCTTCGTAACGCTTCCGGGAGCTAGAGTCTTCCGTAGCTTCTGTTGTCTTCGGTTCCTTTTCTTGATATTTTCCCTCTTCACCACAGTTACTATCCGCTGGAGCCTGCCTTTTTCTATCAACCTCGTGTACAGTAATTTCGAAGCGAATAGCAAAGATATCTGTTTACAAACATTAACGTCACTTTCAATCACGTGGGTCAAAATCACTCGTGTGTGTTGGTTGGCAAAAGCGCTCTCGAGCTGGTCAAATCCTTTGCTCGCAGATGAATTTCCAACACGATTTTCGGTAGGTTTCGCTACTCGGATTTCCTACAAAGTTTGACAGTGAAGGTTTATCATAATATTCTAACTTTCTTCTTGGTTTCAGAATGAAATCTAGCATATATGTGAAGCAACAGTCGTTTGAAGTTCGCAAAAACTCAGTCATTTCTTTTGTTTTTGTCGCTTTTTGCCAACCACAAATATTGCGTTACAGTGCTCGTGACGTCACTAATATCTTTGCTTTATGGATATGGCAAAGCAATAAATTCATTGCCACTAATATAATCTTTACCATTTCAAAAATAGAAAAGCAACGCATAAGACGTGGAGAGAACAGAAAGCATGTGGAACTGAGGGCGGCTGAAGAAGGATCGGAGCAAGACACTAGTTCTGGGGAAAGCCATGAATCCAACAATGAAGATGAAGAACGTGCCAATTCCACAGACATTGATTTTGGTACCAATATGAATGTGGCCATAACGGACATGACTTAAAATGACATGTAGGACAAAATAATATCGCCAGTCGGGTGCACTTACATGTCAATGACATTTTAGCATCAGTTCCATTTGACAGCTTTAATCTTAGAGTGACCATGCACATGCATATAACCAATGGGAATTAAGACAGCTTTCCAAGCTAGCTGTCCAAATGAGTTTGTTACATTAAGTCTTTCGTTTTTAGATTCAAATGACATTTTAAAGTAGTCTAAATGTTTAGTCGCTGCCAAAAATTATTACTTTGTTAACTAAATTATTGCTGCCATGGTTACAAGGCAGCCATTCTAATCGTGTTCAATTGAGATTTCTGGATTTCTGGATTTCTGGATGGCTGTTTTTTTGCCCACAGTATGAGGGGAAGCTTTGTTGTGCATGGCATGTGATAAGTTTTGCCACCTTTCGTACCATTTTACTTAGGGTAATTACTAGTATTTATCAAGGCCATTATGGGTTAAATAAATGTTACTAATTAAGTTCCAGTTAAGATTCAGACCAATAAATTATATGTAAAAACGTACCACCGTGCATTAATTACAGTTAAGGTACTACTTAAGTAGCTATTAAGTACAGTATTACGCTTACAGCTATCACCTCACGTTAATTACAGATAAAGTACTACTTAAGTGGCTATTAAGTACAGTATTACGCTGGTATAAGGTGATGATCAGGTATAAGTTAAGAACAGCACAACAGGTATGTATTAGATACACTTTAAATCCAAGTTAATTACACCTCCCTGTCTGGTAGTCCTTTCTTGTGGACTGTTAAGCAGGAATTAAGTAGGGAAAGTTCCCAGATTAAAGATGAGTTAGTTGCAAGTTAAATGACGTTAAGTATATATTAACTTTGTTGGTAAAATACTTATTAAGCTATGTTTTAAAATACACATAAAGTATATGTTAATTCACTGTTAAATATACCTGTTAAGGACACATTAAATCTAGGTTAAGTATAAAAAATTTTCCTAAGGGCATTCACTACACATTCTCTTGTGAACGATGAAGATTCATCCAGCAAGACCATGCCCTGGTTTAAAATAATATTAAATAAAAATGAAAGGACAGGAATTTTGAGAAAACAAGATTGACTCTAGTTACCATTTTGGGAAGAGACTCCTACAAGTTGAGAGACTGTTTCCATTGTTTCATTGTACTTGTTTGTTGGTGGAATCAATCTGAGAAATGCCAAAGGATATACATTAAACTTTCTTTCTTATCTAATGAAATTTTGTCTAACCAACTTGGCTCATTAATAGCTGCATGTACAATAACCAGTGTTTCCATCTGCAATTCCACGTCTATAAAATTAAACATTAACCCAATTAAAAAAACTCAGATACCGAACAAAGTAAATTTGGTACAATATGCTTGTTAATATGAAAGGATTGAATAATAATTTATTATATACTAACCCATTTAGGTACAACCACTAGTGTCTAACACCACAAAAAAGTCTGCAAAACCACAACAACTCAGAATACCTGAAGCCATCAAAGAAGTTTCTGGTCATTACTTCGAACAAAGTCAGACATTTTGGTTTGACCTTGGTTATTAAAGGATTAGAAATAAATGCTTTCTATAAAAATTAAGCTCCCTTCTTCCTGAAAATGATGCCTTGATCCCTTCAAAAACATTTCAAAAGAACAAATTAAGCCATAAAAGATACTTTACCTCTGCAGAGTTTCATTTATATCTGTAAACCTCTGCTCTGCAATAATTCCAGCTGTTCCTTGTTTCAAAGATTTTAGAGCCAGTGTGAGGTTATTGTCCAGCTTAGTTGCTGTTGCCAACAGACGTCCCACACACTCGCCACAGTACTCACAGCCTTCAGATGTCAGAATGTAATTTTCAGGACAGATGGTACAATTTCCTCCCCACTTACAACACTGCCCTGTATTGATGTCACAGAAACCATACAGATTTTCAGCTCCCTGTATTCCTCCACAGTTGCAAGCTGAAAAGGACATATTGTAGACATTATTTATCTATAACAAATTATTATTCTGCATTTCAGTGGCTCTCTGCAAAACAATAACCAAAGACCAAATTAAATCTCAGTTATAAGTTTAGACCTGTCAAAACTGCAAAAAAGGGAAGATGCTGAACACTTTGTTTGCTTTGTAAAAATTCCCAGCTAAAACTACAAAACAGAGCCTTGCTAATTAATTGTTTATTCTCAGTTTCTCTCTTTTGCTTGTGTTGCATCTTGAGTTCATCTTCCGTCAATTTGTCATTTTGATACAGCAAAGGCTCCAAGACATAAGCTTATTTGCAAGGATTTAAGGAAAATGGAAAATATGTTGTAAATAAAAGAATCAACAATAAAATTGAAGTCTACTACAAAAGAATTGACTTTCAGAGCGTCTTTTAAACTCTATCAGCAAAACACTATACTTACATTGGCAGCCAGCATCTGAATAATTAAAGTAGCCTGCTTTACACCTGTCACACTTCCTTCCAGTTACGCCATCTGGGCACTCACACTGACCAGTCTTTACATCACATAACGGTGACAGAGACACTGCAGAACAGCCACAGTCTTCACAGCCAAGACAGCTATCAAAGTTCCATGTGTTCGGCTGCAAACATTATCATTTGGATAGTAATACTTTACCACTGAATGTATTCTGTTTAGTAAAACTGTGAAATTGCAGCCAGATGCCCTGTTAATACTTAATATGGTACAGAAGGCAGTTGGGAGGCTTGACAAACCAGCCAAATCAATGCAAATGGACAGATTTCACTTTGGTTTTTCGAAGCACTCCATTAATGACAAAATAAATGTTTGCAAACAACAAAAAAGGTCTCTTGTTGCAACACTGAGAAAAGAGTATTAAGTGAAGCCAGACAATCTCAAGTAATTCCTGAATGAATCAATGATAAAGTAGCATTTAATATTCTGCATTACTATAACAATGATCCTTAGAAAGACCAATAATGTAACTATTTATTTACAAAAAGGTAGCCAAACAGTTTTATGCTTACTCAACAATATTTATGGGCCTGAGTCAGGAACTTGGTTTTCAATTTCTAGATAATTTTTTTCTAAACCATGTTTGCACCGTGAAAAAGAATTCAAAACTAAACAAACCAAAAATTAAATGGGACTGTTTAGTTAAATCAATGTAAACAGTACCTTGCAGCTATCACAACCATCTCCTATGACATTGCGTTTACACTTGCAGGCTCCAATGGTGTGATTACATACTGCTGTGACAGTCCCACATTCATTGCAGGCACACCTGGCACAGTTCTTTGCGACAACTACATCCCCATAATAGCCTGGCAGACAGCGGTCACACTGATCCCCTGTTGCACCATTGGTACATTTGAGACACTGTCCTGTGACAGAGTCACAGCTTCCATTGACGTTGTGGTCAATATTACCACTGCAAGTGCATCTTGTACAGTAATCACCTAATTGAGTAGGGTTTCCAAAGAAACCATCTGCACACCTCTCACACCTCTGCCCAGTATAACCTTCTTCACATGTGCACACAAGATCACTGAAGGAATTAAGACCACATGAAGTAGCAAAGCTGTTGGAGGTAGTTCCTAATGGGCATTCACAAATACGGCAGTCATCTGCTGAACCTACTGTAGCATCCCCATAGAAACCTGGTTCACACACCTCACAGTTTGGACCTGAAAAAAAATCCATCGAATGATAACTATGTTGTCTGCTTGCAACATCTCATATCTTGCCCACTTGCAATGAATTTGCATCAGTTAACTCCCTGGGTGTTTGGTAATTGTGAAGAAGAGCTCCCCAAAAAACCTGTCGGCCGACTGTCGGTCAACTGCCGGCCGACAGTTGACCGACAGATTACCGACAGTCTACCGACAGGTTACCGACAAGTTAGGAGAAAACGAAAATTGTGGTAAAAACGAGCAGTTAACGTGACATAACATTCCATAATGGTGATGTACAACTCGACGGAATTCACCTACTTACCGATGTAAGTGTGTAAGTATGTAAAGAAACGTTTTTTCCAAAATGTTGTTATCAGATGCGTATAGGATACATCACTTGCGTAATTTACAAAACACCAGACAATCTAAGAATCGCATCAGGAGATAATTTAATCGAAAACTCGGCCAAAAACTCTGAAAACCATAGGTTACGTATCAATACAAACACGTTCGTTCAAATCGCCCTACAATGCAACGCGGCCTCTTATGGTATGTCATGTATGTATCAATGCTGTTTACCTTGTGCATTTGTGTTGCTAACAGGGTTCTCTGTCTTGTAGGTTTGGGATGAATTGCTATTTCCAATTTCAAGTTTAATAAATGACACAACTGTGAATCTTTTTACCCGTTATGTTAAGTAATAAGTTACTATACGTAACAATTCGATAATTAGACTGTTGGTTCTGTTGGTTAAAGACTTTCTTTTTATTTGGTGGCTCCTAAAGGAGCCGTTTGTTTGTAAAACTAAGTAAACTTAGTTTGGTCTTGCAGGCTGTCCTCGGAGCACACTACGAGACTTCGTGGGGATAGCAGAACTAAAAAAGGTCGACTCAAGGGAACTGGACCTCATCCTCCGCGACCAAGGAGTGACGTCGGTGCGCGAAGTGGAGGTTGTCTGTCGGAAAAGACTTCGGCGCTCTATCCCAGTCATGAGCAACATGAGGAGAGAGGGGCTGCTGTTGCCAATGAAGTTCGAGGCACGATTCTACGAGTGAAGTATCTTGTATACTTTACCACTCACAAAACGGCTCCTTTAGGAGCCACCAAATCTATGAAAGTCAATGACCAACAATGAAATTTAAACTAAGTAATAAATACATTTCTCTTCTCTTCTTTCTTTCCTTCTCCTTCGAAAATTAAATACAAAAGTAAATGAAAATGGATCCAATTCAATCTGTGAAAAACCAAGTATAAAACTACGTAAAAATTCGAGAGGGAGTGGGACATAGTTTACCTTTCCAACACGGCGGAAAGAAATGTCGAAGCTGCAGTTGCGTATTTAGAGAAAACATTTAGGTTTGTGTTAACGTTTTACCGACAAGCTACCGACAGGTTACCGACACATTACCAACTGTTGGCCGACTATCGGCCGACTGTCGGCCTACAGGTAGCCTATATTTCAGGCAAAACCTGTCGGCCGTTATACGGCCGACAGTCGACCGACAGACGACCGACAGTCGGCCGACAGGTTTTTTGGGGAGCTCTTCTTCACAATTACCGGGTGTTTCAGTATTTTACAACTGCATCGACAAAACTACAAAACGATGCTAGATGTGCAAGCTGAAGTAAATGAAAACATATAATGAGCATTACCAGTGGTATTGTGAAGGCAAGAGAAACACTCTCCTGTTTCATCATTGCAGTCATCTGAGTGACGAAAACAGTTGCAAGGGATACATGAGCTATTATCTGCCCCTCTTGTGTAACCTTTTCCACATAGCTGGAAACGAAATGTTAAAAAGATAAGACTCATACAAAACTTGTACAAAATTACATCACTGAGAAAACCCAAACCCAGGACTCTGATGAGGTATACAATTTTCACCTGAATGTACTTTTTTATCCAAAAGCTGTAAGTTTCTGTGACCCACACAAAAATCTGGAATTCTACGTGGCTAAAACTTGTTACTGATCTCCAAGATACTAGAAATAAAGTTTTCTCAGCTGAGTTTCAAATGAATGTTGACTGACCTTGGTTTTACATGTACATATAAAATATGGCATATGCTGCTCTTAACCTGCAGTTACATTACACATTTCCCTGAACATGACCAAACATGATCTCTTTTCAGCAACTTGACACATCCCATTACACCATTAATTCACAACCTTCAAAAATTTAAGTTACTGCTCTACATGTATCCTGACCTCACAGGATGCCCCAGTTGCCCTCTCTGGACATTCACAAAGTTCAACACTCTTGGCCCTTGCTGCTCCCTCAACAGGTCCATCAACAGCTACATTCATGACAACACCACTGAGTGTTGTTTGTGCCACCTCTGTGCTATAAGTTGCTCTCAGTTTTAGAGACTTAATGTTCAGAAGCACTGACATGAAATCAGCTCTGGTGATATTTGATCTGCTTTCATCTTCCCACAAATACTGCAACAAAAACAGCAGGCAGGTACAGTAAATGGTACAAAAATAGGAAAGGAAAGAAAAACAAATAACAGGTAGATAAATAACTCAGTAAATACATGGGTAACTGTAGAATTTGACTATTATATGTTATAAATATATCTGTCCTGAGTTTAAAAAAAAAAAAACTCGCAAATTTTTCACTCAAACACACCACAGTAGATATATACCACACAACTCTTTTGCACTAGTGCTTTGTTAGGGCAAAATTGATAGCACCCCAAACCCCTACGTTATAGTCCTCCTATTTCAACCAGTCATCGCTTCCATTAGAACTGACACTTGGCTTCATCACTGCATCCAATTCAGATTATTAGGGCAGGGCAGAGTGTCAAAAAGGGGTAATACCCAGTGTTCCAGATAAGCAGCGGGTCTCGGGTCAAAAACCCGAGAAATCTGGCTCCCTGACCCGACACACAGAGTTGTTAAGTAAGAAAATTAGGGAAGACCCGTGTCTTATGACCCCTTAAAAATTTTCCGTGACTCCCTAACTCTGAAAGTTAACTGGAACAATGAATACCCTTGCTGAATGCCCACACTTTATAGGTATGTTCTCTCAAAATAGGACAGATATACCAGGCCCTAATTATTTATAGGAGACAAAGGAAATTGATTTCAACCTAGGTTATACATTATGTACATTTTGATAAGAAGGTACATAGTTTAAGATCAAGGTTTAATTAGATCAACCAGATTGTTGTTCAACAGCTCTCAGGGTTAAGGAATGTAGAAATCAAGCCTGAGTTCTTTTCTTAGTAATACAAGAAAATAATACTAGTTGGTTAAATTCAAAACCCCAAAATAAAAATAATTTTTCAACATTTGAATGGGTTGACCTGCAAAAACTGGAAAAGCATATGAACCAAAATTGAATTGAGAAAAGATGAAAATAAAACACCAATAATACTTGGAATAAACTAACATAGGAGTAAAAGAGAGAAAAAATATAATTATAAGTTGGTACCCAGGGCTGTCATTATGGGCCACGGGCCACAGATTTTTCCCTCCTATTTTGAGTTATATCCGCAGCTACTTTTATTAAAACCAGCATGTTTTGTCAACTTCACTACAACAACTCCAATCCTGGGCTATTTTTTTTGTATATCCCCACCCATTTCAAATATTAGTGTCAGGTACCTAATATAAGCTTACCTCCAGAAGCTGTGCCTCAACAGATGTGGATTGTCCTGGTGATAACTCAAGCTGGTTCTTATAATGAAGCACTTTTCCATTTTTACCCTGAAGCAAAATAGTATGAGAAATACATATGCTCCAGAAGACTGCTAAGATAATGTGGCCCTTTTTATGATTCTTTTAATTTAGTAGTGAAAACTGTTATTAATATGTCATAAGACAGTGACTGTAACTGCGACTGTGACTGTGTCCATGACAAAGGAAATTGAATGTTAAATTAAGTTGAAACCATTTTAAGTAAATCTTTATTTTGAAGTACAAGGGGCTGTATTGGCAGACTTTTTGGCTTTGTGTTATCAGGTTTCTTCTGTAAGAAAGGTCTAGCAAGACAGGGATTTTATTGAGTTTTGATGAACAACAGCTACAGTTACAGGATGACAAAGCACAAAACAGTAGCACACTGGTCAACACACATGAATACCACCTGAGATAACACACTAGCATTGCTCACTGACTATCACCCTACCTCCATTACAACATCTGGTTTTTTGGTAAGTAAAGGAGACCTGCCTCCTTGTGGCACCATATATTCCACTGTGTATGTTAATTTGCCACCATAAGATGAAATCTGCAAATCAACATCACATGAAAAACTTTTTACTGCAGGTTAAAAAAGTAATAGTATATGTTACTACATAAATATTTATCTGTGAACTGCAAAATCCAGTTGTTTCTATATATTAAGCAAAATTGATGGAATGAAGATTCTGTGCAGTTTAATATACCTTTTTTCCCAAGTACTCCTTGGGTGCTACCCAATAAACAGGTTTGTCTTTCTCATTTCTTTGACTGCTTATACCAGCATAGAGTTCATCAGATCCAATTTTTGTCACTGATGCAGGAGTGTTCTCTATTGTCCAGCCATCCATAGTGTTCACTTTGGACCTAAAACAAGAATGAACAGTGCTTTTGTCAGTTTCATTCTGTAGCCAAGATACTCCTTATACTCATTAAAAAGCCAAACATTCACTCTCTACCTTAGACATTGTTAACAACTGGAAGGATATTAAAAGCTTGCTATTACATGATAGTCATCCTTACCAGAACTTGACACCTTCAAAACAGGTGTCTGAGAGACCATTACACCAGCACTTGGTACAGCCATTAGGATTGGTGACATCAAGATTGAAATGTCCTGCTAAACATCTATCACAGCGCTCTCCATTCACTCCAGGCTGAAATTCACAAGTTGAAATAAGGTTTTAAAATAAAACGAAGCTGTTCTTACCTGAGAAACTTCATTGCTCTTATATAGGTAGACTGCCTTTCCTTGGAACAATGGGTAAGATTATGATGGCTGTATCTCACATCTTCAATTCCAATGACTGCATCATTGGGCACCAACATTAACTCCATTCCCTTGCATCTTACACTACCTCACACCTAAGCAGTATTGTGGCACATACAGTAGTCCCGGTATTGTGGTATATTGGTCTGTATTTATTGTAGTATGCCACATTACAGTATGGGTGGGGTGAACGGTAGTTATGGTTCCCAAGTACTGATACACTACAGTAAATCCAGTCATTAATATTATCATACCACTGCATTTCAATAATTAGGCTATTTTAAAGTTAATTATTAAATGGCATGAGAACAACAGATGGTAAAAATACCCCTTGCCATTCCATGTGACAAAAGGCATCCTAAGACCTATGAGATTTCCAATTGTCACTTAGGATACTTTTCCACTATCCTGTTCATTATTACATACAGTGCATACAGTACCTATAATGTATGAACCACTGTCTTACCTTACAAAAGCACTGTCCATTATCCCCATCACAGACCCTCTCATCAACTCCTCTGGGATCACACAACTCGCACTTCTGACACAGAGGATAGTTGTAGTAACCTGTGGCACACTTATTGCACTGCCGGCCTGTGTGGGATGGTTTGCAGTTACACTGGCCTGTTTTCGAGTCACAAGCTATGTTACCACCAATCACACCATTCCGTTCACACTCACAATTCTGACAGCCCAGGATTGGGTCGTGGCCATAGGTTCCTTGTAAACAGGAACCACAGTTGGGACCAACAGTGTTTGGTGGACATTCACAGGCACCTGTGATCTCATTACAGAAAACACAGCTGCATTCTGAAGTTTAAAAATAAAATAATGGCTCATTAATTACATACAAAGTGAATAATTGAAGCAATTATTATCATTTGAACTGTCAATGAAATGCTTTATGAGAGTAGCTTAGAAATGTAGAAAGTCCAAAACTGAACAGCAACTACTGCTAATGATATGACCTAATCTAGCAGAGAGGACATAAGAATAGATTAAATGAACTGCAATAAAACACCTAATCAATCCTAAGGAGTATAAGCTCAAGGCTACTTAACCAGTATGAAATCAAACATCCAAAGGCAAACTAAATTGCACATGCAACTGTCGTTAGTTTTATCCACTTACTTCTACAGTTAGGAAAACCATAATACCCTGTCCTACACCTGCTGCATGTTCTTCCAATGACATTTGGCCGACAGGAGCACTGCCCACCAAACTCTTCACAGTCATTGTTGTAAGATCCCCTGCGATTACAATCACAGGCAAAGCTTCCATTGTTAAAACTTGTAGTAAGTGAAAATACGGAGTCTTTACAAAACTGTGGATCAGAGGGCTTGATAAAGAAATGATCTTTACTGCAGGAGTCAAGGAATTCTTGTGTCCGAGGGACTGGTGAATCTTCTTGAAGTTCACTAGAAAATGCGTCTTCAGGTACAAGGAGGACATAATCCTAGTTACACAAAAAGACACAACAAGTTAGATTTACAGAGGACATATAATAATAAGTGGTTGGGTGTTGTTCCATAACAGTGTTATCCTTACAGTCAGGTGGTTTGGTTACAGTTTGTAAATAATTTACTGAATGGATAGCTTTTTTGACATACTACATATATATGTTGTGGTATGAAATTTACTTTGGTATAAAATTTCATACCAGTAGAAAATTTTTCAACCAGTTTGAAAAATGTCAACCAATATGATTTTTTTCAACCGACTGGGAATTTAACTTAATTGTTTATTTAGAGAACATTATTAGGATAGGATAGGTTGGGACAGGATAGCATAGCATAGCATAGAATAGGAGAGGAGAGGAAAGCATAGGATAAGATAGGATAGGATAGGATAGGATAAGGACAGGATATGATAGGACAGGAGAGTAGAGGATAGCATAGGATAACATAGGATAGGGTAGATAAGATAAGATAGGATAGGTTAAGGATAGGATGAGCACAGGGTATGATAGGATAGGATAAGATTGGAACAGGACAGGACAGGACAGGATAAAGATAAGGATAGGATAAGGATAAGGATAAGGATAAGGATAAGGATAAGGATAGGATAGGATAAGGATAGGATAGGATAAGGATAGGATGAGCACAGGGTATGATAGGATAGGATAAGATTGGAACAGGACAGGACAGGATAAGGGTAAAGATAAGGACAGGATAAGGACAGGATGAGGACAGGATAAGGATAGTGGGTAGGGGTAGGTGTTAGACACGGAGGGTAAGGATGTTGTTTTCTATGCATCTTATTCTGTTTCAGACCCTCAAAAAATCCATGCCCCTTTTTTAACTACACCCCCAAAAATAGAAAATCCCTTTTTAAGACAGTTAATAAAAAACAGTTTAAAAAATTAACCAGTTTGAAAAACTTCATACTGGTAGGAAATAATTTCATACCAAGTTAAATTTCATACCACAACATATACATGAGACAGATTTTGCTTGGATCACCCACTGAGCCTGGAGTTATAAAAGCCTGGTGGCATATTAATGTAAATGCAGCAAACACTTTTCCATTAAACAGTCAACATCCCAACTATTGATGACCAGTAGTAAGCTGTACAGCTGCACACATCTTGCTGAATAAGATTGTTGTGGATGAGAAAAGTGATTCTATGTTTTAAAAAAAGTCATTAAAAAAGCCATGAGCATGAACACAAAAGGTACATGACAACAGTCATTTCGAAGACTTACAATCCAGGTCGATGAGTTAACAGGAATATCAAATTCTAGATCAACAAAAGTACGCCCAATGTTAAAAGAGGAAGCCGCACTTGAGTCTCTGACAACGGATCTGCAGCCTGACGTGTGGGGACAGTAATGGAATTTGACATTCCCATCCACAGCACGGTCACTGGTCACAGACACATCTGCATCGAATGAAGAATGCTTTGGCTGATAATACTGAACAATGACAGCATACTTTCCTGGTCGTAGTACAGACCCAGAAAGGGTGTGTTTTTTCTGTAAAAGGAAAAGCAACAGGATTTGGAATGAACCAAAAAAGACATGCAGATCATAACTACGATGGGAATCAAAGTCCATGTGAAGACTGTAGGTTGAAAAGTTGTGCCAATGTTTTAAGAGGAAGAATTACAGTATAATTGCAGTTGACAAATATTAGTTCAGCTACACATGTGAACTACATCAAGGCTACCACTAATTCTCTAATGTACTGTAGGCAGTGATACACAAAACATGGGAAGGAATTGCAGATGTTGTGGTAGCCATGCAGGGATCTACCTTAACACATCCAAGGAAAATCCCTAGCCACTTGCCTTAAATCACAGCAGGAGGATTCCCATGGTGGCAGTCATGGGTAAATAAAAGCAGTCTTTTCAAGGTTGACCTGTAAACATTTTTCTTTTCCAGCTTAGTTTTCTCCTGCATAGGTGCTGTTAAGCTGTGAAAGATGTGTTTCTATTCAGTAAGACTACCTAGTAACATGCACTTACTGGTCCTTGTAGATATTGAAGTTTGGTTGATGGGTCTTGCTTTGGTGGCTGCTGTTCACTGGGATCATCATCATCAGCCTCGATTTTAACAGCTCCTTTAGGAATTGGATAGGAGGTTGGAATACATACCCCACCTGTGGTGGTGCAAAGAATGTTAGGTGCAATGAAATCCAAAGTCCACATGTCCAGTGGAATAGCTGTTATGGAATCCTGAAAAACAAGTAAAGATCAGTCATCAGCAAGTTTGTTCACTGAATATTAAATACAACATTTTATCATAATTAACAAGAAAATGGATTAATAATTTATGTACCACAGCAACAGGTGCAGATGATCGAGATAGCAAGGTAACCACCATTCTTTGTAACTGCTTGACATCAAAGACTTTAACAGCACCAGAAGGATCCACAGCTACCTGACGGCAGCCAAATCTGTAGTTACAGCTTTGAAGGTTGAAATCTCCTCTTTGTGTTCCTCTTGGGTATCTCAAGTAAACAGTCAATGGTGCCCTCCCATCTGAAGGTTTGTAATACTGAATTACAAGCACATATTTGCCATGCTTTGGGATGGAGAAGTCTGCTGTAACACGGTTCTGTAGATTGGGATAAAAAAGTATGTAGCATGTTCTTGGTTTTCATGTTACACAAGTAAAAATTAAACTTACTTCTCATTTAGTAAATGAAATTAAGAAACTGATATTTTGTAGAAAAGTAATCGATACACAACCTGTCAAAGTATCAGGGCTGTGCAATATCCTGTACTTAAGTTATTCAGCAAAATGTATCACACAAAAATTAATTACAAATGGTATAGAGACGCCATGTTGGTGTCCCTCTCAGGGGTACAAATATAGCAGCTGGAAACCATTGTAAACACCTTTTTTTCAATTAAGTAGTGTAAATGCTTTAAAAAAAAAACACTATAGCACTCTTTTACATCACAATGCTTACCTTAACACATTTGACCTTTTTTGTACAGAATTTAAACAGTTTTCAAAGAATTCAAACATCATTTGAGTGGATTATAATATCCATGTACAGAATAGCCTGCAAAACCTGCCTGAGACCAAACTTTCTGTAAGGTGCGGTAGGGAAGTATGGGGAGGAGCAGGGGTAGGTGAGTGGAACACTGAGATTTGCTATCCTGATTGATTGTTATCCAACATAACCCCAGCAATGCACTTCTTACCTGACTGCGATCCAGTAAAGCCATGGCAGTAAAATCCAGCTGTTCCTGAACTGATTCATTTTTAAACAACTGTGTGTCTTGGCGACGGCCACGCCTGATTATGTATCCTGTCTCCAGCTCTGAAGTGAACAGTCCTGGCTTCCTTGTGCTCAGGTAAGAGAACTGGTTACATAAACTGTCAATACCATTCACTTGACAGGGTTTGGTGACTTTCTCCTCCAGTTGGTAAGCCTCATAATATTCTTGGGGCAAAGCAACAACATAGTCCTATAACAAATATACAACACACTATCATGATTACATTACTTTATCCCTTACCAAAAAATTAACTGTAAAAACGAATGCCAGCTGTTTATTAAACTGTTTAAAGTACAGTCGAACCTCGATTATCCGGACTTGTCGGGACCTCGGTAAATAGTCCGGATAATTGAGAGTCCGGATAATCGAAAATATGAATATTAATGAGATAGACATGTAAACTAAAGGTATACAGCAAAGAAAACATCATTTCAATTGTGAAATCTACACAGCCTGTATGTATATATCAGCTGAACGCATACGAATATTTCTTTGTCTCATTGCACTTGCGAATTTTGAAAAGCGCACAGGATAATACGCTGTTTCAACAGTCTTTTGAAAGGATTATTAGGCTTTTTGCAACTTTGAGTTTTCAAGATCACAACTAATTAATATTCATGAAAAAATTGGGACCAGAGAAAAAAGTCCAGATAATCGAGGTCCGGATAATCAAGGTTCGACTGTACACCTAACCCCAAATTCTTTTCACTGAAAAAGTCTTCCTGTTTTGCTTGGTAATATTCCTGTGACAGAAAACTTTTGATTTGGTTAAATCCTTGATGTTGCGCATGTTTACAGCCAATGGTTCACAGCCCCATTTAAGGGGATTTGGAGATAATGTAGTTGTGACGTCAGATCAAGAACAATGCTCAACCACTTTTCTGTACTTTCCTTCTATCAAAGACTCTCTTTATGAAAATTCATTTGATTAAGAGAACTCACCAAAATATGACAATTTTTCAGTGAAAAACAAAATTTGGGGTTTGGTGCACTTGACAGGACTACCCCTTCAACTTCCACCTTCCACTTTAATGAGGATTATTCTGAAAATTTAACACTACATCTTAAAAGAAACCTTAATTTCAAGAAAGGTGGAACTCATCCAAAGTCTGTACAAACCCTGGTTGCCTCACTTTTAAAGGTAAATGAGTGACAACACTCACCAAAAGAATACTTGCAGGAGGCAGTAATAACATCAGGTCCCACTTTCCTTTAGTTAGCATGAACTGGGTGGCCTGGTCTGCTTCTCCCACAGTCTGATGTGCTGGGCCAGCCTGTGTGACTGGAAATGTCACTTTACTGCTCTGTTTGCTCCCTACTCCTCCCTTGGGCATAAACATAACCTCTCCTGTCACTGGAGAACTCCCATTCAGCATATAGTGGAACACAATGTGGTAACGAGCTGCCTTTGGGATATCCATTGTGACTTTAAGTGCTCTCTGTTGAACAAAACAATTTTATCCAGTCTACTTACATTGTCTCTCTTTGATTAAACATGATAAATTATAAGTAATCAAAGATCAGGAAGTGTATTCAAAATTCAAGTTGGGCGTAAGATAAATAGTTGATGTATAAAATTTCTAACTATAGAGGCTTCATAGCTGCTTTGGGAGGAGAAGTCTGGAAGTTTATTACTATGGTAATAATATTATCACACCAGTTTTAGTTGCCTCGTGCAATATATTTTAGAAAAGACACTTAAGGTATCATGGTAGGTGGATTGACAGTGTTTGGAAATCGCGCCCTTACGTTGACGCTTTGAAAGAAAACCTCATCAACCCATACATTTTCTGAAAGCTTAATAGTTATACAATACAATTATATCTTTGAAATTTTCTTAAAAGTCAGTGTTGCAGTGATATTAAAAGAAATGCCCAGAAACACGGCTTCACTTAAATTGGTTCGTTTCCGCACGTGAATTATCGGATCGGCGCGATTAATATCGGAAATGTTTTCTCACACATCACCCTCAAAAACCGTGTCTGCGATTTTCCAGATGCAGTTTGGTTTTTTTTTTACAACCTCCTAAAGTTTGATATTGTCCATGCGGACGTTCCTTTGTAGAAAAGAGGCCATAACTCGGAAACGGAAGCGAAATTAAACAAAGCCCGACACGGTTTTTCGAACAAAGTATCCTTGAACATGGCTGCCGATTTTCAGCTAATTCCGTCGGAAGACGCGCGTAAACGAACTAAAAATGTTCACCCTTATATGCAGTTTTATGTTATCGAGAAAAAGACGAAAAACGTTTTATGAGATTTCTGTGATTAGGTGTTAAAAATCCCAGCATGTAAGAAGATTAAATGACGCATTGACAGATGTCGGAACGGGTCAGTTTACAACAACAATGGCTTATGACAACTTGAATTAAACAGATGTCTTCAATTCTGGCACGAAAACCAGCGAGTTCGTTCTCTAGCAATATTTTCGTGCGACTAGCACTTGTTGCAGGTTGCTCTACGGCTTTATTGGCGGGACTAGTGTCCTGCAATAACCACCCTTACCAAACCAAAAGTATGGGAATGATATGGGAAAGTTTGGGCCATATCTGACCCATATATGGGAATGGCATGGGAAGGTTAGATGATGATATGGAACTGGTATGGGGCCATATTTTGCCAAATTTTAAGGTATGGGAAGTATATGGGAAGAAAACCTGACGCTACCCATTATATGGGAGAACTATGGGAATAAGTTTCCCATACCTGCCCCATAACAATGAGACATTTTCTTCATATTCTTTATCTATGGGAATTATATGGGATATCCACATGTACTGTTCCATAGATTACCCATACCAGCTGACAGAGGTTAAATATGCCTCATAGATTTTCCACCGTAGTAATTCTATGGGAACTGTATGGGATAAGCACTCTTTGTAACTGAACTCTTGGAGTTCCTGTTGCCCATAGATTTTCCATACAATAGCTCTATGGGAAATATATGGGTATAAAATATCTTTTCTTACCCCTGATGACAATAAGAAATGAAACAAGATGCCCACACACTGTCAAGACTTGACAGGATAATTTTATTGCCACAAAAAATCTCCACCTTGTATGAATTCCTTTAGAGCAAACCCAAGAAGCATTCTGAAAACATCCAGTCTTGTACGGTGTCGCATGCTGTATGATTCGCAGAGCACGAGACTCACCGAAGAGAACATTTCTGGCCCAACTTCTTGGGAAACAAACATACTAATTAAACTTTATGTATTTTGAGTAAAACTTAACATAAGGTATCTCAAGTTAACAAGAACGGTTTGAACAGCAATACTCAATCTGGTATATTTAGTGACTTTGATAGATGAGTACAATCCATAGGTACAAATTTCTTTCTGAGCAAGAAATAAACATACCGTAAATGGCTGGGATGGAATTTTTTTTTCAATCAGCATCTGCTGTTATGACGAAAAATTTTATCCATTTTCTGTCCTACATTGTATGCTATGTTTACTGTTGCATGAAAAAATTCAACAACAAAGCTTAGACCAGATTGTATTTATTCCTTAATGGTACAGGTGAAACTGGAAATATATATACCATATTCCCTGAATTAATAGCTGTCCCACAAATGATGAACTTTTTAAAATAATTTCTCTTTTAACACTTTAAAATTTGCCTCAAATAATCCCCTCCCTTTAACAATTGTCCCCTTTTAGAGCAGTTAAAACTGTCTAAATAATGGCCACAATGTGGCTTGCCTATTATTTGCCTATTATCGTTCATATGTGTTACGCATATGTACGAAATCTAACATGTCCAGTTCGTCTTCGCTCAATCTTGGGTTATCTTTGTCTTCCAATTCAATACCTGAATCATCCATGTCTGGCATTTGTTCGTTGCTGCAGAAGACGTGTTTGTGGTCTCGGCTTAAAGTACTCTTAAAGTACTCTTAAAGTTCTTCATCAGTGGTGTAACGAAGTTCACATGGCCGTTCGCAAAACATTTCTTGAACACCCGATTCACATTTGTTAAAGCCATTACAAGCAACAGTTGGCAATTGGTTTACTTTTTGGAGGTTTCGTTTTCGTCTCCTTGCAGCGGGAAATTTATATGGATTAGAATGACGCATGTATTCTCGATCACGGCCTCTTCGTTTTCGTATAAGCTCCGTCTCGTCCGCCATTTGCAATTTCGTTCCCAGAGTCAGAAGCGCGTGGAGTGCGCGTGCGTAGTCCATTTCGGCACCAGGCCTTAACCTTGTCACGTGATATTTTTATACCAATAGCGTGAATGCTTCAAATCAGCGCGTCCTTTTGAAATTTTCTCATTCTAGCGAGCGATTCCAGCGTGGAATTCATCGATTTCAGCAAGTCTTTTTCGAAAATACATTCCAGAGTGAGTTTTCTGTTTTATTTGATGTTGCTATTTCATTGAAATACGACTGATGGCTAAACGAAACTCAAGGAAAAGAAGCGTCCCAGCACGTCTTAGAGAAGGTAAGCTTGAGTGATTCATAGGATAGCATGACACATCACGTTTGCACATGTAACTTGTATTGAGATTTTTTCAGAAATTTTGAGTCTTTCTTCACAATAGAATGAAATCTTTAATCTACTGAAAGGCCTAGGACTGAGGTACTACACTGTATCTATCACCTGTAAGCTTTGTTTCCTAAAAGGGCAAGCTTAGTCAACTCTAAATGCCGCAAAGACTAACTTAAAGTTTAAATACTCCATCTGATACACTTGAACTCTCCACTGATAATTTCCACACAAGTTTCCTCTGTGAAATCACCTGGAATATATATATATATCGATGAATATCTAACGTGGCATTCCCACATAAATAAGCTGTATAAAAAGATCGCTTCAGCAATTGGAGCCTAAGTGAGTTTAGCCATTTGTGCCTCACTCAGCCATCTTGCACAGCTTATAAGCTTACAACTCACTTGTTCAATCTCTCTTTGATTTCTGCAGCCTAGTCTGGAGTAACTGTGGCAAAACAATATCAAGCAAGCTACAAAACCGTGCTGCACGAGTAATAACTTCATCGAGCTATGAGTATGACGTTGATGTTGATTCCTTGTCTTACCAAATCAGCTTACATGCAATTTCAATGTCAAATCTAGAAAGCCCTAATGGTTTTCAAGTCTTTAAACAGTCTGGTTCCTGAATATCTCACGTCTAAATTTTTAACACAAAATGAATCAAACTGTTAACTGAAGGACTCGGTTAACTTGTTGTTCCTTTTCCAAGAATTAACTATATGAAAAATAGTTTTAGCTACAGCAGCACAACTCTTTGGAACAGCTTACCCTGTAATATTTAAGAGAGTCTGGTTTAATAAATCAATTTGAACGCTTACTCTATCATAACTTTCAAACACACAGCTTTTATGGGAATCAGGTGTATAAGTAACATATTGTTAGTTAGTATAGTATTACGATTAGGATTTTAGGTTTTTAGAATCTTGGACATCGACCTTATTGGAATTTAATGTAACTGATGATTTTTACTGTGTATAAAATAAGTCTTAATAATTTGTTTAAGTAAAAACTAGAAACCATGCAATAGCCTTACATGTAAAATGGTCATTGCAACTTTTGAGGGTGAGGGAATTTGTCAAGTAACAAGAAGTTTTGACTGTTAATATCGTTGATTGTTAAAGAAATTCAGTGGTCATCTCTGTACAGCAATTAAAGATTGTGTGAAGAATAACAACTGTCTGGATCACTTATTGATAACAATGTACTATATGAGGCTTTCTGCACTTGACAGATGGTACAAAATTTATTAAAATAGGGGTTAGAGCCTTTCAGCCAATTTACCTGCATAAGTGAAGTGTCTTATAGGGGTCAGGCTGTGTGTGAATTATGGGTACAGCTGTACTTGTTTCACTGAAGTTGTATCCCATAGATTTCCCATATGTTGTGGAGTAAATCCTGGATCATGTATGGTATTGGTATGGCCAGGACTTGAAATCAACAGTACCCATAGCAGTCCCATAGAGGAGAATCGATGATCATATGGGATTGGTATGGGACTGGTGCATATCACTCCCTGGATGTATGCTATGGGGAATATATGGAACTTTACGAAATACGTAGTGATCCCATAGAGACAAGTCAGTCAACATATGGGATTGGTATGGGACTATCCCACATCATCCCCATACCAGATCCTATGGGGAATATATGGAACTTTACGAAATACGTAGCAATCCCATAGCAAAAGACAATACAATGGTGCTGAATGAAGACAGTCACTATTTATGGGTTTGATATGGGAGGCAATAACCCATATCAAAGTAATATAACACCCACACATGGACCATAGGTTATCCCATACCATTTCCATATTTGGACCATGTATGTCCCATATCACCAGCTATGGTAAGGGCATTCGTCTTGGCTGTAGCTCGACCCACGGTCACTCAGAGCCAAAGATCTTGCTTGTTCCACACAAAATTCCTTGATTCCAGATTTTCGCTTCTTCGGCTTCTTCGAAGACGCAAACGGACAAGACGTTTTCTTGCGTTTTTGTCTGGACATTAAGAACTTCAAAAGTTAAGCTTGCCAAGAACGAAAGCCAACTAGCGATAAAAACAACCGGATCAAGAACAGTTCGCATGCACATCTCTTTCGTTCAAATGAACCATCACACCGCATTCGCATTACAGGTGACAATCGACGGTAAATTTTAATTAGAGATGACAGGAACTTGTCAATGCACCATCAGGGGTTAATGAGATTCAAAAATAATTTTTCTCTTTATCTTAAAAAGTAAAAAAGCTTTTTTTCCCATTCTTTTTTCAAAATATACATCTCAGTCTTCTCAATTTGAACAGCAAAAAAAATGTTTTTCTATTTTTCGTCAAAATCCACCTACCATGATACCTTAAGGTCTGTATTGATTCCACACTGGTTTTAGTTTCCTTTTGAACTCATTTATGTCTTTGCGCAGTGAATGAGTTGTTGTAAGAAGGGACAAATGGCATTAGCAGGAACACTCAATATTATTTACTACCACTAAGACACATACAATGTAAGCCTCATTTAATTTAGAAATTATTGAAAGATCAAGGCTGGTGAGCTACAAGACTGTGTGGTACTGAAGGAGTCATTCCACACAACTTTGTACATAACACTCTTAGTGATGCCATCAGTGAGATTAGTTGCAACTAGCATATGCTTTACAACACCGTAACTTAAACAAGGATATGTGAATTGCACTTGACATGCTCTCAGAGACTATTCTCGGTTTTCACATGACGTCATCAAAATTAAAAAATAAGGAATTATCTATCCTTTTGAGATTTTAGTTTAGCTAGTAATTAGAACAGCTGAAGACTTGTCTTTTCAAAAATTTTCAGTTTGAGTGGTTTTTTTGTCTTGTGATAAAGCAAGGTTGAATTTCTAAGCTTTTGCGTGACACGACATTAAACTGGCGGCCGAGAATGGTGTCACATAGGTTAAAAAAAGTGACTTAGCTGCTGAGATTTCGCAAAATGAACAGTCCTTGAATGAGAATAAGTACTCATGTAGATGTTTATGAACCCTCAGAGGACGACTATGGGCTTTTTATAGCAAAACCCGATGACATATGTCTTTGTTAGCTTCCGGCCGCCATATTTGTGCCCCTCAGAGGGTCACAAACATGGTGTCTCCATATAAAAGCCTTAAAATTTAAGTAGAACATTTCTTTGAATATCTCCGGCACGAAACATCACACAGACCTGAATCTTTGCGCAACTGCTTGAATATTCATCTTCTTTTGTCTCTTTGATTCTTGACTTTATTTGTTAAATGGTTTTGATGACGGTGTGACAGTGAAAACCGGCAATAAGCTGACAAGACCATAGACTGAGCTAGCAAAAGTCAGGGGAACTTTTGCAACAATGAGCAGCGTAATAATTTATTTATTGTTTTACTATTCAATGATGCTAAAAAAACACATTTGACTGAATTTAACACAACTGGAGAAGGTGTCATTTTTCACCCCAACACATGAAATTAACTTCATCACAGGATATCAACAGCCAGATTTAATATTAAGATCACAATGGCAATTTCAACAGTGCTACAATGTGTTGAATAATAATTTCGTAAATATCTTGCAAGAGCATGTCTATTCCTCCAAAACTTACCTGAAGATCAGACATAGTGGCATATCCTCGCCAGGAGTATCCAGGAAATACACTCTCGTCAAAGCCAAATCTGGCTGGACTGCCGTCACTTGAGAATGGTTCATCAGGTGACAGCACATCAGAGCCTTGTTTGGTTGGAGCTGTAGTTCCATCCTCCAACTCAGCCTTAATATGCAGTAATGTTGGGTAGTAATGCAAAGGTATAGGTCTGGGACAGGTAAAAATATTAACACTGTGTAAAAATACCAAAGCAAGTTGCAAGATTGCACATTTTGTAGAAGATCTCTGGAGGTCTCACATATAGAAACAATACTGTGAAAAGTTGAATATGATGAATTCCAAACTCATACCTGCTGCAATCTCTGCCAGTAACATTAGCCCGACACTTGCACTGGCCTGATAAAGTGTCGCACAACTGATTAAAGGCACCACCCACATCACAGCCACACCCTAATAAATGCAACAACATGCTTGGAGAAAACTGCTGCTCGTGCTCTAAGTTAACTACATGTACATGTATGTAAAAACCAAGACAGACTATTTTCAACAGGACTACCATAGCAGTGTTAGGATGTATCAGTTGCATTTTTTTTTTTTAACATTATAACATTTGGTCTTTAAACATTGTGACCTAACCTGTTCTTACCTCCATGAATATAATAGAGATGGCCACTTGAAAATGCTGGCTTCACTTAGACTGAAGGATGGGAGATTTTCTTTCATTTTGGACTAGCAGCCTTTTTATGATTTCCAATTTAATATTCACTATGTAAATCCATCAAATTTACCTGTACATCCAAAGACCTTCCTCCCTGCCAGACCATAAAATCCTGGTTTGCATAAGGTACACCTTCTACCAGTAACATACAGCTTACAAGTACACTGTCCAGTGACCTTGTCACATGACCTGATTCCACCAATCACACCATCCAAGTTACAGTCACAGTTGTCACAGCCCAAAGGATTGCTACCCTGAAGATTGTAGTAGCCACCTTTACACTCTGTGCATGCCAGACCCTGGACATTATCTTTGCAGTCACACTGACCCTGAAATTACACAGCAAAAATTACAACATTTAAATGGGAACAGAATTTATGTATGGTCAAACCAGCTGTAAGCAGACACCCGTGGGACTCAGCATAGGTGGCTGCTTACAGGAGGTGATACATGTAGAGTTTCAAATTAAAGGAGAAATTATTTGGATGATAAGTTTGTTGGTGTTCAATTAGGAGAGGTGTTTGCAAATAGAGGTTCAAAGTCACTGTATTTATAATGACAGCAGGAACAGTCACAAAATAAAAAACAGATTGAAGGAAAGTTGCTTTCCTAGAGCTCCAACTGTTTATGGATCACTACCAGATACTAGATATAAAAAAAGTTAACACCTGTGTCGCAAATGCAGGGTTGACACTAGGATTTTAAGTAAATGGATGAATGGGTTGAAGAAGATGGCTACAGATTATAATGAATACAGAGCTCACAAACACAATTTTTTGCATTTTTGGGCAAAAGTAGCTGGCACAAAGTGGTCTGACAGATGGCGGAAATCCGCCAGCTACCGGCTCCTAATGACAACTCTGCAAATGGAGGTTGGGTGCTCAAGGATCTGGGGACTGGTACCAATGACCCAGCCACGAGCCCCGCCCAACACTCCAGACCCCCAAAACAAGCACCCGTTACACTGAACAAAACGTTCAATGGAAAAACAATCCCCAATAGGGAGAGGAGGGTGGGGAAATACTCGATAGCCGCAAGCGCCAACACACCGAACACTGAGCTAAACAAAACCACAAGGGCATGCGAAGGTGCACGCATAATGTGCAAAAGAACCGCTGACTGCTTGAACTGCCAAAAGATGCCATGGAGAAGCCCAACATGCAAATAACACACGCACACACTAAATAACAACACTGCAGGCTACGCCCCAAAAATACTAATAACACACTAACGCTAACGCCACGCAACACCATGCCACAACAAACAGAACAACTTGCTCCTAGTCGTTAACTAAGTTAAATTGCATTTAAGCCTATTAATAACAACTTGTTTTTTAATACATTTAGCTGCCTGAAAACAAAAGCTTGTACACTGCAAAAGTTTCCCATTCTAGAGCCCTGTGACTGAATGGTGATACGTCAACTTGGACATCTAATGTTCACAAACAATTTGGGCATTTTTTCCAACTTTTCTGTATATCACACAGATATCACACACAACACAAACCTCATTAGATAAGGAGCAGTCACCAAGTGGCCTGTCTGGAAGAGGCTTAATTCCAGCAGGGTTGCACTGACAAGCTTGGCAATCAGGAAATCCATAATACCCACTGCGGCACAGGTCACAGTTGACACCGCGAAAGCTGCCTTTGCAGATACATTGTCCTGTAGAAGGGTCGCAGAACTGGTGCTGTGATCCACGACGGTCGCATGTACACTTCACACACCTGGGATAATTGTAGTAACCCACCTTGCATCTCTCACACTTAAAACCATTATAGTTCTCTCGGCACTCACATGCACCAAACTGGCTACAGTTAGGAGACATTGAACCTTGAGAGGAGCAGCTACAATCTGATGATGATGATGGTGAAGTTTGTTAGCAAAGCCTTGATCTATCTCAGTCGCACAGTCCAGTTATACAATCAACAACAACTGTAAGCTACAGATCTTTATTGGGTTTTCTGCTTGTATATTATTGGTGTGGTTGATAATGCTGTATATTTGTTTAGTTTCACGCTATTGGCAGCTCACTGTTGTTGCTCAGATCAGAAAGGCAGATATACATAATGTGAATTCGGGTTTCAGTAGCTCAGTTGAGTTAGGCTTTGAAATCAAGGGACAATGATAGCTCTTCTCTTTTTTCCCTTCCAGAGAGGGTGCCTTGCTTGTTAAGGTAACAGAAGACCATATCCCATTACAATGAGACACTTGTTTAAGAGCTCTAATCTCAGGCAAGGTATCTGGGATATCTATGTGTACAAAAATACAGTTCATAAATCCTACCATCACAAGCTGGGAATCTGAAATATCCTTCATTACAAACTTCACAACGAGGACCTGCAAAATTGTTCATGCAAATGCACACTCCAGTGTTTGGGTCACAGATGTCTCTCGCTGTACCCTCAGCATCACAGTTGCAAACTGAACAATGAAAGAAGAAAAAAAAAATGTAATCAGCTTCTCCAAAAACAACATCAACATCATAGTATCTCTGCAATCTCCGACTGCCTCAGTTCATTACAGGTACCTGTTTATAGCCTGAACAAAGGCTAACTGACAATCTCACCGAAAAACAACACTAGAAATAATTCACCCCAGCCCAGCAACTTCCTGTTTACTCTTAAACTCATCAGCAATAGATGAGGTTGGGGGATGGTGCTTATACGGATGGTGGGAAGGAAAGCGGATGAGCTGAGAGCCAAGGTAACCATGGCAACCCTATGAGCGGCAACCACCATCCAGCACCGTCACACTGACTAGGAAATCAGTGGAGATAAGCTGACACATACCTGCATGGGCGGGAAAGGGGTGGGGGGCAGAACAACACAAAGGCTTCGCAAAAGCAATGCGAATAATTGCACAATGAGTCTCAGAAATCTGAGCCCTGTAAATACCCAGAACCCTGCCACTTACTGGGCTGCCCCGCAGCGGGTCTGAGCCGCCATGAAGAAGACTGCTGCCCGCATTGCCTCGATTTTAACTTCACCTAAATTACATTTAGCCACATAAAAAATAACACTCCTTCTGTGATCAGTCTTCACAAAACCAAGCTGTGCATTGTTACAGTAACCGTTCCTGTGGAATTAGACCCCTGATCAGTTTGTCTTACTAACCTTTACATTCAGGGAAGCTGTAGAATCCACGGCTACACTGATTACACTGTCTGGAAGTGTACATTTGACGGCAAGTGCACTGTCCAGTATTGACATCACAGACATTGGGTGTCAAGGCACCTACATTGTCACAGTTACACTCTGAAATATTTCAATACACAGAACACATGTATGAAATTAATGAATATGATGCAGTCTGCAACAGTTCCTGGTAGATCATACATTGTACTCATGGAGTGTGCCCCAGCTCAGATGACCTTGTAGGTCTCTGACTTTGCTTCCTTCCACATTTCATTAACAACTTCCCAATGTCAAGACTCCAACTAAATTTGGTTACAACATTAACATTATTTTATAGACTTGTGTTATCCTCAAATTGGGACAACCTACTCAATACTTCTGTCAGTAGCTTACCTGATAAAAGTTACAATGAACAGCAAATACATTATTCTGATTTAAAATGATCATTTATTTTACAGTTCACTCAAATAACATTAAATGTAATCTCACAAAGAAAAAGAAAGTGTGGTAAGTGGATGCCACTGCTATGAACCAAGTACTCACTCCTGCAGTTTGGAAATCCATAATAGCCAGAATCACACTGATCACACTTGGCACCAGTATAACCTGGATTACATGGACACTGATCTCCTGACGGTCCACAGACACGCCCACTGGTACCCAATGGATGACAGTCACATGCTGGTGCAAATGAGAATGAAAATAGTTACAATCATTAAAATGTGATATCATGTTCGATGGATCAAGGCAACCATCTGAAACAGCTTGCCAATAATTAATCAAACCAATAAGAGTTTTGTGGCAGACTCACGTTTGCAGTTAGGAAATCCATAAAATCCCTCATTACACTGGTTACAACGAGGCCCACTGAAGTTTTCAAGACACTCGCACTGACCATCACCATCAAAACAGCGACCAGTTGAAAACCTTCCACTACATGTGCAAGCTGCAAAATACCAGCTATGTAATCAGCAGCTATGTGCAATAATGTTGCAAGGACTTTAAGGGGTAGTAAGATCAACCTTCTATCATGTGAATACTTGAGTGAAAGTCTGTTGTGTCTCGCAGTTCTGAATAAAAAGCTCAAGTATAACACTTAAGACCAATGCTTTGCTAAAGCCGTACTTTCCTTTGGTCGTTTGATTTGGAAACCTGGACTTCAAACCTTTTTGGCTGCAAACTACTGGTGACAGGCTAGGGTTATTAGAACAAAAACTGATTATATACCTTGACAGACATCACGAGAAGTCTTAGGTACCCCAGTAGGACGGTAGTATCCAGGTTTGCACCTCTCACAGTTGATACCATAAGTGTTATGCAGACAATTTACACACACACCACCCCCCTCATAGTTTCCATTAATGTCTAAACTTCTTTTCCCTTGAGCAATGGCTTCATCATAATAGCAGTCAGTTGCATGATTGTGGCAGTTACATGCTGATAATACAAAAATAAAAAGTTAAAAACACAACAAAGTTATAGCTTTCTCAGTCCACTGATGCAACTGATCAAGTACATCTTGTAATCTTAGATAGGAATACATCTATTTCATAAAGGCATATGTTTAATACAAATGGTCATCCTCGCGAGAGAATGACGAGAAAGTGAAACAAGGACAACATGGTCTGATAAACTAGTGTCCAGTCTCCTATCATATCATTGCATTCTTCTCTAAATCTATTCTCAGAAACATATTAATGTTGCAGTAACAAATCAAAATTCTCTGATACACACCTCAATAGCTATAGTCCTGCCCAAAAGATGGGTAGGATAATAATTGCAAACAACAGAGTCTATTTCACAAATAAGAAAGCCTTAACTGTGTTTTGTTCTCCAAAAAGGCAAGCAACAAAGGGACAAGAGTTCAAGAGAAGTACCACACATTTGTAGATAACTTCAATTTGTGACAAAATTGAGGAAACATTTATTTCAGCTTCCATATTCTGAACAGCATCATGGATCATACATGATTGCATCAACATTGTGTATTCTTGTAAAAAAAAAAAATTAACAGGATGTCTAAATCATTTATGAAAACAAGCAGCACTTAAGCACTGGTCTCATCAGATTGTGCTATTGTAATCAAGAAGTTCCTGTTTTGGATTGTGAAAAATGTCAGATTTGTGATGATTTTGACAAGCTTAATGACAGAAAAATGGTGCCATTTCCTTGCCATAATTACGTATACTCTCATAAGGCACACTCAATTTCAATGAAAAGCAACATCATAATGAACAAATAGACCCTTCATTTGTTTATGCCCAGGCCACACACTACATTACTGCTGTGGTTGTTGACTCACGTTCACACTCGTTACTGCTATCTGGTGTGGCTGGTCTCCATGGCTTCTGCACAAACCCAGGACAACACCTCTCACACTTGATACCACACGTCTGATGGTTACATCTGCATACAAACTGTGAGCTCTCATTTTGTGACGACTGAACACAGTCATCAGCATGGCCATTACACATGCAAATACCTCCTACAGAGATATCCTTGATGGAGTAGAAATACTGCAAAAAGAACAAACAAAACTTATAAGTAATTACTGAATAACATACTATATTGTTTACAGTATAAATCCCAGAATCTTTTCAATAATTATATTATTAATATTTCCCTAACAAGCACGCACAGACTGGACCTTTTGATGTGAACTATATATTGTTTATTTTACAATCATAAATAATATATTAATCATAATCCAGCCACATGAGCTTCCTCAGTTCAAATCCACTTGATTCCTACTACCCTAACATCAACTTGTCCTCTAGTCAGTCCAAGAGAAAACAATTTATTCTCACTCAATAACCACACAAGTGGCATTAGTTGGATCAAATGTTGTTGTTTAAAAATGTTTGTTTTGTGAATGGGGGAAAATTAGCAAATTATAACTAACCCAGGGAAGTGCTAGTGATGGTCTAGGCCAACCTTCTCCCCTCTTCCTCCCTCTCGCCCTCCCTCCCCATCCCTTACTCCCACAGAGGCTGGTTGATTCTGACATCTCATCAGGATTTCACTCTTTGTATGGCCATACATGTACGTGCCATCCTGAAAAAAAAATGTGTTTGCTCATACCCTCCTAGTTACTGTGGGATCCTGCCTTGCCAGCGGTAACAGATCTGCCAACAGTGTCTTGACCTTCAACAATCTCAACCTGATATGTGTTGCACGAGTCCATTCCTGTAGTTTCAAAACAGCAGCTTTACAACTTTTGCCACACAAATCAGATCCTAACTCAATTTAAGTACTTTACAGACCTCCTCAAGTAATTCATCAAAATAACTTTTTTGGAAAAATACAATAATACATCAACCTCGACTCACCTGCAAGGCTTGACTGTAAGAAAAGTTTGCTGCACCAGGACGTCCATTTACTAACGAAATGTGAATCTGAAAAGTGATTAGTGATTATGATAAGTGGTGAAGGGTTTGTAAATAAAATATCATTGATGAAGATAAAGTATACAAACTATCATAGTGCCCATGCAATACAGTATGTCATATTGGCAGGGTTGTCCACATAACAACTTGAAGAAAAGGCAAAATTGGAAAAGATAGCCAATATATTGGCCGTTCCGAAATTCAGAAGGGAACTGGGGCGAGTTTCAAATTTGAAGTAAAAAAAAAAACATGGTTTGGGGGGACGCAGCCTCAAAATTAGAGACGTTTGTATGGATTTTGAGCTATGTTTCAAGGTCCATAACTTGGTCTCTGTTCAACCTAAAAGAATCAAACTTGGTCAAACGACCAATCTTAATGTTATCTTTCATGTGATGGTGTCAATTTATCAATTACTTCAAAATTTGAAACTCACCCCTGTTCCCTTTTGAATTTCGAAACGGCCAATAGAAGGCTTAACAATAACTGAAGAATTACACCAGTTAAGAAAAAAAATTGAAACAAGTAGCCGGTTGATTCAGTTAAGGACAACTGTTCACTGGTATCAGAACGTTGGTCTCACCTCGCCATTCTCAAATGGTGGCACCTGTGAATAACTAGTCGTGCATGTTACAGTTGTGTCATCTTTAAATGACTGTAGCAGTGAAGATATACCAAAGTAATTCAAACACTCGCTGTTAGTGGTAGCAAAATACTGCCATGGAGTAAACGTCTTTCCACCATCAACAGACTTTTCCAGAGCCCAGGTACCTGGCCGAGGAGCATTTCCAGTTTTGATAATAACATACGCTACTTGGTACTCCTAAAATTGAAATATCAAATAGGAATTTATGGAACATTTTCAAAGAAATCTAAATCTTCACATTTCTACACAACAAAAACCCATTACTCTCATAGTAAAGGGATCCAGATTTACAGGTGAGATCATGTAACACCGTTACATGAACTACATGTATATGGGCATGAAACCTTACAAAAGGGTCTTACTTTTAATTGTTCGACAGATTGTGCCATTTCTCCTCCTTGGAATCACAAATCATTTCAAACAGGGACCAAGCTATCCAATTCAGCTCTCGCATTCGTTCTCTTAGTTGTGATAAATAAATTAAGGTGGGTACAGGAAGCCAACTCACCACAATACATTTCACACATTCCAATCACTTTTTCCGATCTAACTTCCCCAGAGTAAACCAAAACGAGTAAAACGAGTAAAACAACCCTTTCCATAGAACTTAATAGATTTCTATCAAAACAATGATGATTTACAAACGAAATGGAAGAGCGACGACAATAACAATCCCTCAATGCGTTCGGCTTACTTGTGCAATTTTCCCACCAGGGTGCGAAATCTTTCTGCCCAAGATTTTGAAATATCCACGAATGCAGAGTACACATAGTTAAAGCTTATCCAACAATGATTGTGCATCGAAAAATAAATTTGACTTAAGCTCAAGCTTCAAATTCGGAAAAGATAAAGTTAAAATCTTTCAAATGATAAACTTTAATTCAGTACGCTTTCAACATAAGCTTAACCAAGTGAAAATCTGCTAAACATCATCCCCGTCGCGCGTTGTATGAGATATATGGCTTGCGGATCGTCCTGCTTACATCGCCTCGAGACAGCTGATCTTAAAAAGCCTACACATAAACCTCCATTTTGTGACGTGAAGCTCGTATATATAAACAACTAAAGGAATGCCTTGATGAGTAGGCATGAAATATTACCTGTCCCAAATCGATAGTAATGTTGACTTGCTGATACTGAAGTCCTCGGGAAAGCGGCGGCGACTGCCACCAGCGTTCAGATCCATCGATAGCGTACTCTATAGGATGATTCTCGGATGGACTACTTGGGCCGCAGTGTTCACACGACAGACCATGAATTGAGAGTTTTCCGGGCACGGTGGCCAATTTGCAGTATAACTCCTCTTCACTAACATTAAGTCCACATGTTGAGGTCGCCTCTATTTTCTTGCCTTGTGCGATGTTAATGGCTGGAGAACTTAATATTTGCCCAAAGTTATACTGAGGAGCAAAACAAAGGGCTAAAACCGTTTGCAAAGCGATGAGAACTAACATCTTCAGTCAAAACGGCCCGCATACGAACTCCACCACTTGATGGAACCAAATCCCTTTTCATGCGGCGAAGCAAAGGAGATCAAATTACCTGGGCGGAGGTGAGAAGAATTCCCGGACTTCCCGCCATCTTCAGCACAATTTAAATAGCTGTAAGTATGAACTTACAAATGTTGTTCAACGCCTTCTTCTCTCGCGCCTAGCGTGCTATGAAGTGTAATGAGCAAGAGAAACAAAACTTAAATTGGATTGACCCCGTAGCAAGAAATGGTGCAAAACTCGATTTAATTATCTGAAGCGCTTCCTGGCCTAATTTTTTGTAATCTTCACAAAAAAATGTGCACCTGAGCCATTTGAACCTTGGACCATTTGCCTCTTTCTCCCCACCCCTCCCCCTCCCCCTCCCCCTCCCCCTCCCCCTCCGCAACAGGACAAGGGAGTGAACGAGGACGATTTCTTTCCTACAGGAGGTGCAGAAGAAGCCCGGTACATTACCCACAAAAAGGCAAAGGTGCACAAAAACAGTGCACCTTTTTAATGCACTTCAGCAGGACTCCTGACTTCAGACATACTTCTTGAGTATGAACACAAGCCTCATTCGACTTATCAAAGTTTTCTCTACGTATAAAATGTCACTTAACGTAACTAAACTTTAGCGACTGGAATAATGCTATGTCTTTTATGGTAGCAAAATTTCAAGTGGACGTTACGGAGCGGGTAGGGGGGATCTGACCTAAACGTCCAGAAGTGAATATGTCGACGGCCCCTTAGAGACACTTGAAATGGAAGTTTAAATCTGTTTTTATGTTTGAATGTTCCGAACAGACCAGTCAGTTATTTGTCTGGTTCTAACACAGTGTCTTTCTGAAAGGTATTTTCCATCTCCGACTTTCGAAACGAATTAAACCGGTCTTGCTTGTTCCCCAGTATTTTCCTTTTCTTTGGGTTGTTTTTTCGGGAGTTAAAAACTGCAGTCCCGAAGAAAAAGTAGGCAGGCCTTCTTCGTCAGCTGGTTCGCTTGTTCGCTATGTTTAGTTTAACTTTTGCTGAAGTTTTCCCAGCCATGTTTTTGAATACAAAATGGCGAAGTTACTCACGGAGAGGTATTTGTTGGTAGACGTCATCAGTGTGCAATTGAATTTGATCACTACCTCTTACTAACCGAGTTCGAGGTCCGTACTGTAAGTTACAGACCGAGTTTTTTTCCCGTTTACTCATGGCCTAAGCGCGAAGCGCGCGGGCCATAAATCAACGGGAAAAAACGAGGATCCGTAACTTATAGTACGGACCGAGAAAACGAGGTTAGTAAGATATTTATTATATCTCTGAGGTTAATCAGGCGCGAGGAAAAGGAACAAATAGTGAAGTACGGCCCGCAAATTGACCAATCACAGCGCGCGTACTAACTGAGAGATGTCGCAAGTTGTCGCAACCTGCAGTTGCCATTGTTTCAGTTTTTCAATGCTTATCCATGTAAAATCGTGACCAATGTCATTTTAGCCGCAACGAGAACTGATTTCGCTCTAATTTTTTGGGCTTAGCCCGACCACACTGATGAACTCCGAGATGTTGTATGAGCGACAAGGGATTGCACGTGAACGTGCATCTTTCTCTAATGAAAAATCTTGTGAAGTTGTAGCCTGCCTAGCAAGTGTTTCCGCTGCTAATGGGGCGAGACCAAAACAGCCGTCCCCCCTCGCATCTCTGTTTTGCTCTCGTCCCGTTACCCGGCAGCGAAAGGAAAGAACAAGACCTCACAGCCAGGGCAGGTCAAGAGACTTTAGGAACAAATACCACAAGTTACCAAGTATAGGGCATTGTGTGGGCAAACATTAATGTATTTAGGTAAACTAAAAGCCACTCAATGGGCACTACGGCCACAGTCGTAGCGGGCGTTACCCCTTAAATCTACTAAATACAGCTTGAGCGCAAGCATTTGCAGCCATGAACAGCTGTTTCGGCCTTATCAGCGTGCAATAAGTAATACCCAGGCTTAAGAACCCACATGAATAAAACAAGCGATGAAAATGAGAAGCTTGTGGGATGTTGCTTAGAGTGACAAGAATACCACACAAATTAATGTATTTCGGTAAGTGAAAAGCCACTCATTGGGCACTATGGCCACGTGGGCATGCTGATGAGGCCTAGCAAGGCCGAAATATCTGTCCCTTACTGCTAATGCTCGGGCTCAAGCTTTATATGGTAGATTTAAGGATGATGCCCGCTACCTACGGCGGATAAATCGCTATCCACCTGGCTCCGGTTGTTCAAACGTTGGATAGCGCTATCCACCGGATAAATTCCAGCGGATAAGTAATGGCAAAGCTAATTCCACTATCCACTGGATAGATATTTATCCGGTGGATAGCGCTATCCAGCCTTTGAACAACCGGGGCCAGGTTAAAAACACTGAACATAACTCAGTATCAAAGGGGGTAGTTTCTGTGGTGTTGCGTCGGTGGGGAAGTAGTACACAAAAATTTGGTATTATCAACAGAGTTGATAGTGTAAAGTGACCACCGTACAGGGATTCTAAAAGCTGATGTTTCAAGCGTTAGCCCTTCCTCAGAGCAAATCGAGGAATTATGGGTTGTGTGTAGTTTTTATAGGGGAGTAGGAGCTACGCCAGTATTGTCGACCACTGGAACCGCTCAATAAATTTATCCACTCTGAACAACACGATTCACAAGTCTTAACGGGGCTCAATGCACATGATAAAATAAATTTAGCTAGGGTAACCTTGCAATATTTCCGAAGGCAAAAGTAAAAGCGAAGGTGGGTAAAAACAGCGGGAAACATGGGCAAAAGGGGAGAGTTGTGGTTCAGCTGACAAACTGTTGAAGTAATCCAGGTTATACAACAATATGACATTTTTTACCTCATTTGAATTACTAAATCATGATCAGAGGTTAAACTACACAATGGCATTAACCGCAGAGAAGATATCACTTCGGAATTCAAACGGCACATGTGACACTCCAACAGGCCAAATGATATTTAATAAGTTCAGTACCGCGAAATATCACTATAACCTGATAGGAAACACTTAGGGAAAAGAATTGGTATGTACACTATATTGCTATTTACTTTGAACTTACAAAAAGAAAGTAAATTTTTAAAACGAAAACTGATTAAAAACACTGACACTGTCCATAGCGGAAAAAACCCCAGCCAATGTTCTACAGGCATTCGTTTTAGTATATATATTAAGTATGAACAGGGTTGCCACTCATTGGGATAGAAAAAATTCCCTCACAATTCCCTGACTTTTCACTGACCAAAGACCAGTTTCCACTGACCATCAGAGGCAAATCCTCAGGCAATAAAGCCAGCAATGAAGCCAAAGAAATCAATTCCTGTGCAGGATTTTTTGAAACGAAAACACCTTTACTACCAAAGAACCTCTTTCCAAAACCAAATGGCTAGCCAAATGTAAAATTCCCTGACTTTTCACTGACTTTCAGGTAGAAGTTAGAAATTCCCTGACTTCATACATAATTCCCTCACTTTTCCCTGACCTTGAAAAAGATCTGTTTTTCCCTGACTTTTCCCTGACCGTGGCAACCCTGATGAAAGAAAGAACAGCAATCTCAAATTTTACAAAAATAAACCGACGTATTCATGCACTGTGCAATGTACTGAGAAAGGTAGTAAAATAAAACACTGCAATTCTGTCAATCATTTTTAAATAACAGCAAATTCACATGATTTGCCAATTTAGCTCAATTTAGCTCTATCATTTTTAAATAACAGCAAATTCACATGATTTGCCAATTTAAATCATAATTCCTAGCAAATTTGTATTATTTTAATTTCAATACTGCAACACTGGTTAACACACATCCAGAGATTCTTCAAACAGACTTCTCTTTTCTTCTGAAAAGTTCTCGTGCTCGAGAGTGCAGGCACTGTTGTCATAGGAACGTCCCGTCATCAGCCGACACAGCATGTATGACCGGCAACCATCGTCACATGAATGACCAGGAGCAGATTTCCAAAAATATCTACAACACAACAGACAGGTATAACAGAACATGTAACGACCAACAACAGCTTTTTCTCCGAATTTCACTTTTTAACAACGTACATGTGCTGGTACCACAACGTTTGCTAATGTACATGTATTGTTAGACTGCAAAACGGTCGTATTTTTTGCGAACGCGAGCGACGGTGTCGGTCCATCTTCGAACGAAAAAGGTCTGGAGCGAGTGTAAAAACGGCGAGGGAGAATGGGGAGAGACGCGACACTCGAGGATCACGTGCACGCTTACGGCGCTTCGCGTCTTCCGAAACAACCGAAAACGACTGTTTTGCAGTCAAATGTATTGTAATATCAACAGGTCATAACGAAATTGATGTTTGGTTGTATGGGCAACGTGACTGCCTTTTTAGATACAGATTAAACTAAAATGGAATAGCACATAGCTGTGCTGTTAACAATAGCTGCTTGCGAGGAAGAACTAGCACCCAATTGGTTAGCAATTCCTTTACAAGAACTATTGATACCTAGCAGCCCTTCAGTTTTATGACCACAATATCACTTGGTGATTAATACAGCAACTTGTGTTTGTCATGGTGCCGTGTCTGGGTCATTATTAAAAACAAAATCGACAACCTGTGGCTACACCACATTTCTGTTGATTAGCTACTACTAATAGTGTAAGTAGTAAACAAGTTGTGTTCAGTCCCTCAGACACATAGGTGTTCCGTCAATAGTGGTTGGTTCTCTGTGTATTTACTTAGCAGTAAATCCAGCAGCAGGATATGTCTACTTCAGAGCAATCTCTTTACCTTGTCTTACAACTTACTTGTAGAAAGTATTGAAGAGAGTTTTGTTTTGTGCAAAACGATGGACCAAGTTGTTCCAATCTCCAGGAAGAACAGATGGCATGTCATAGGATTCCTGTAAGTGCACAAATGATATTTTTTAATAATTAATTTACTTTATGAAATGGTCGTCTGAGCTAACCAAAGTAGGTGGCGACCTGACGAATTTATTTTAATCATCTGAGTGATGACTAAAATTGTCGGCCTTTGTCGGCTTCTGATGAAACCCCTGAAGATATAACCAGAAAGTCACATGTTGTAGCACCCTAATGACAAGGTTTCCATGAATTACAGCATTAATGTCAACCCAATTTTACACACAGGTAGGAGCGAGGAAAGAGTGATGACTCAACTTCAGACAAATCAAGAACCAATTCCCTTTGGTATAACATTTTGCATCTTGTTCATGTAAACCACACCCTTGGCCAGGAAGGAGTTGTTTTAACTCTGACTCAGAGATAAAAAATATGACATGTAGTTGGCTGGTGTTATAAACGAGTACTAGTCATGAAATGCTTTCCAGTGGTAGTCCATGGAATATTCTACAAGTCTATGTACAAGTCACTTGTATTTTCAGAGTATACACACAAGCTCTTAAATACGGAAAACAGATATTTCATGGTATAGCACAGGAAAGCTTGGCATTAACTATGCTACACCAAGTAATGGAAAATATAAAGTTCAACACAATAAATGGGGTGCTCAATTGAAAAGTTTGGTGGAATTGAATATCAACAACAATACAGCAGCTTTCCTGCATTCTGATTGGCTGTATTTTCCACAATGAATCAGTACAGACCTTGGCAGAATACTCAAATTTCCACTCAACATTCCCTTTATTTGCTTCCACCAAATCCAAAATGTATGTTTCATGGTTCAGTACCACCTACCGAAAAGAACTCAGTAAATTCCAGGAACTGAATTTTTAGCATTCCAGTCTTGGCTAGTCTTACATTTCAAAACAGTCTCAAATTTATATATGGAGATAATCAGTAATAATAATAATAATAATAATAATAATAATAAAAACTGACTATCTAGAGAGACACAATAAGGCAGCTGCATTTATCCACTGGAAGGTGTGCCAGCATTACAGTATTGAAGACCCAGAGAGGTGGTATGAACACAAGACCAAGACAGTTACTGAAAATGACGAAGTCACAATTCTCTGGGATGTGAAGATACATACGGATAGGGAACTGTCAGCGAACAAGCCTTATAATAAAAAAAAAAATTATAGTAATCAAGGACCATGCCAACTGCTGTTGCAAACTTATAGATGTATCAGTACCCCATCTGACAGAAACACCTCCGCAAAAGTCATTGAAAGCTTTCAAAATACAAAGATCTTGAGATTGAAACCATGAGAATGTGGGGAATGAGGACAGAGAATGTGCCGTTTATTGTTGGTACACTGGGACTTTGTATTAGAAAGGGAATGGACCAGAAATTTAGGAAAGATCCCAGGAGCCAGTAACATTAATGAGTTGCAAAAGATCATCCTCCTAAGAATGGTACACATACTGAGAAGGTTTCTGTCTATCAAATAAATAACTCCCCTGGTACCTCAGGACCAAGGACACTGCAGGAAGCAATATTAATAGCACTGAAAATGTTTATAATACTAATCATAATAATAATAACTTTATTAACTCTCAACAGTCTTTCTAACTGAGCACAGGTGCTCTGCTAATTGGGGGTCTGTAAATCAAACTCTAAGTCAACTCTAATCAAATCAAATGAACTCTAAATCAACTCAAATAAAACCACATGTTGTGGCCTCACTACTGCACTAACCCTACTCCTCATATATTAGTCTTGTCATCTCAAATCCTCTGCAACTGATTTGTCATTTGCCATGACTAAGACCCAGCCTTTCTTCCTCATATTTTATGATTTTCACTTTGCTAGTCATAGTTGTTTACTATCTATTCCGGAACTTTTTTCATTCCAAATTAAGATAATGCACTAGTTAAACATTGACTATTAACTAAGAACCCAAACTTACATCAAAAACATTAAAGAGAGCTGCAAATACATGTACCTATAACTATCAGTCATCAGACATTGCTAAGTATATACCTAGACTTTCACTCAACAAAACAAGCACTGTGATTGGTTGATTCTTTTGCCACTTGACAATTAATGTAGTCAAGAATGCTCATTCAAAATAAATTATTAGAATCCTGTAACAAACAAATTGAGCTGCTAGACCCACCAATCACCCATGTTGTCACTCTGGTAATAAAAGGGTTTACATTAAAGTAGCAGTTGAGTTAACATGCCATGTACCCTAGAACTGTTGGCATAGTCTCCATCCACTTCATAAATCCTGTATCCAGGGTTGTGAGTGGAGAAAGTTGTAACACTTGGTCCAATGAAGGCTATGCTGTAGTAAAACAAACATAATGCTAATCCATGTTACTTCAGTCATCAAGTTGGATAAGTACAGAAGAAGTAGCAGGGGTTTTTGTTAATTGAAGAAATGGAAGGGTATAGGATTCTTTATACATTAGGCAGGTACCCCTGAGATTTCTTTGGATTTCCCTTTATAATACCTTGATGGCAAAGACAGGTACTGTGTTCTCAGAACATAGGTGCCAATATGCAGGTCCTGGCTTCTAATAACAACCCTGGAGTAGTGGACTAAGACCTACATTCTCAAAACGTACATTGTCTGGGCTGCAGGGTTTTCAGATGTTTTGAAGCAGGCAGCTATTTTGCGATCTTGTACTAAACCATGACTTAAGAATGTGAGGAATATCCCAGCAGAGAAGCTGGCCAGGAACACAAAGTTAGTGATGATTATTGCTGGCTGCTGGCTACTTTTGACAATCCTGACACTGATGTCTGAAAAAGTGGGGGTGAATGTGTGTGAGTGTAACATTACATGCTCTGAATGGCACAATTTAAACTCTTACTTTGTAGGTATTTTCCTGGTCTTTTCATCATAAAATATTTCAAACTCATCAGCATGAGTATGAGCAAAGAACTGTGCTGTTACAGTGCTTTGGTATCGATTGATGATCTTGTAATAATTCCAACTCCATGGTTTGACGCAAACTGAGCTCCCAGGTAATATATGGCCAATAATGTGGACCTGTAAAATAATTAATATAAAACATGCAACATCTATGTTGGAGTTGTGATGGGGCATATATATGAGGATGCCATAAATGTCTGATTTTTTATCCAGTGGTTTTCAAGTGAGCAAAGCAAGACTGTTAATCAATTTAAGAGACCTTGACAACAGTTCTGAGAACCAATCAGAATTTGAAGTAACTACATGCAACCAGCACCAAGAGTGGGAAAAAAAGAGTGGGAAATAACCAATTCCACAGTCCACATTTGACTTTGCTCAGTTATTTGCTGCTGCAAATGCATATCAACAAGTTGACAAACCTTCATTCCCAACAGAGATAACCAAACACATACATCTTCCCAATACCTTAGGCACATAAGACCTTATCAGTGATGACAACACACTTCAACACACACTTATGCTTTTGCCTACATGTACTTGTGAGGACACACACATCTTCCTAATGCCTTAAGCACATAAGGCCTTATCAGTGATGGCCACTATGCATTATTTATCCGAGAGAATAACAGTTCCATGTATTAAGTGTGGCTACCGATTTCCAGTTCCCTTGTTACAGTTGCCTATTTCCTGTTTGTTTCATTTGTATCATGTGATTCCCCCAAGGGAATTGCATGTGCTTTGTGATTTCAGAAAATTTTAGTATCGTCGCATCCAACAGTTTTCAACGTACACACTTAGTGCAAGTTTTGTACAAGTTTCATTCACTTTGGATGTGATTTAACTAACATTAAGTGACACTAACCTTTTCACCATTGTCCTCAGCCTGTTGAAGGGTGTCCACTAACCACTGAAGCTGCTGAGCTGGATCAATATTGTTTATCAACAGCCACCTAGACAGCAAAAAGGACAAAGCCATTGTAAATGTTTTACATGTAGCTACAAGTAGAATAATATCGATAGTGGCAACAATCATTTCATCAGGCTTGCATAATCATGCTGAAGACACTTAAAAACACAATTCACAATTTTTGTAACAACCAACATATGTTACAGTAAGCTCGATTTCGTTCATATTGCATGGTGCATATGAATCTAACAAACTGGTAAAGCTTGACCATTAAATGTCTCCAAGTAGCTTGGTGGTTAGGGCATTTGAGCAAAAAGTAACAATCAATGGTTTTTTTAAAGTTGAAACCAAAACAAGTTACAATCCACATACCAGTTCATGTTGTTGCAATAGTTCATGTTTAGTGAAATAATCCTAAATCCTTTGGACAACAGCACAGTATAGTAACCTCCCCTGAAATCAAGAACACAGCTCAAATTACTGACCTTACCAAGAAGCATAGTGACTCAAGCAGTTCAGTAGAGAAAACAGAGCTATATTGAACCCATGATATATAGTAGCACTTCATTAAGTCCTCAACACTAATTTTGGGAGAAAGGATCTGTTTTGATCATCAACATGGTAATTAACACAGCTTAAAGGGGCTCTGTCGTGGGATTTTTGCTGTTTTCTAGCAAAAACTACACAGAAATGCTACTTAAGTGACCTTTACTCATGTTGAAACATTCCATATCAAGAAATATAGGAGAAAGATACCAATCGATTTTTTTGCCACTGAGAAAAGTCATCCATAGTACATTTTTGCCCATGGCATCAAGATGACACCCAAGAATTTATAAATTTTAGGCTACATTTCTCAAAATGCAATCCATTTCCATTGTTGTTATCCACAACAGAAGACAGCATTTAGCACCAGTGCAGTAACAGTTTTGTGTAAATAAACTGCTTTTGACACTATGTCTGGGTTTTCCCTGATCTGAAGACATCTTTAAGCAGTTTACAGGACCAAAATAGCATGACAGAGCTCATATAATGTAAAATAAATGACAACTGGGTTTACCAATCCCAAAGAGCTAAAACCAGGAACAGTTTTCTGTATCACCCAAAACAAAATAGCTCAGAAGGCTTTCAAAAGGCTTTCACAAATAAATGTCTAAACTTACTTGTGAACTGTAGGCAGGGAATAGTCTGAAAGCCAGGTCTTCCAGTGATCTGCTAAGGTATCTCTTAACCACTGATTTGAGTTGGCACCAGTGATAAATGGTGGAGGAAAGCTGGTGGAAAATAAAGAAAAATTATTAATTGAAGAATTACCAGACTGAGTATTTTACTACAATGTAAATGTTAATTACTGTTACAAAATATACCATTACAGATTTCTTGGTGTGGCCTTTCTTCAATATGCTATGATCAGCCCTTTAACAATTTACCTGTTAACTGGAGCACCCTCATGATTTCCAACTGCAGGAAATACTTTTAATCCTGGCAAGTATTTTACAATCATTTTGGTGGCATAGTCAATGGCAGCTATCTGTGAATAGAATGTTTAAACAATCACAGTATGAAGGCATGTGGATTGAAATAATCATTACATGAACTAATAATTAAAGATTAAGATAGTCACTTGATTGTTAAGTGGGGTAAAATGGTGACATCAATCCTTAAAGTGCACCTAAACTCAATTTTTTGTTCACTTAAATAAATCTTTGCACCTGTTTGAAAAGCACTATGCCCTTTTTTGCCAAATGTAGGTTTCCAAACTTACTAAAAATAAGCATCATTTGGTACAAGACCAAATGAGAGGGGGAGTGGGTCTGTTCTTGATTTGACATCAAAAACTGCTTTGTGCTTTGCATGCACTTTTACAAAGACTTAATGTCAACAGAGGCAAATCAGTTTGTGATATCAAATCAAGAATAGACCCAAAAGTAGCTAAGAACACAAATTAAATCTGAACAGCAAATACAGCCAACATATATAAAAGAGAGATCACTTCCTAACATACAAACTCCATATAAAGAGAAACAAGATCTGTGACTTTCCTTGGATTGGGCCATTCAAATAAACACTGAAATTGGGACCAGCTCACTGTGGTGAAATCGGCTGTTGATAACTGGCAAAAAAAATTCCCCACCCAAGAAGGAAATTAGTTTGAAAATGTACCTCATCTGCACGTGACTGGTTCCAAATGTTGTGTGCAGGGACATCTCCGGTCCAAAGGACATAATCAATATCCTGTGCAAACAAAAGGTAGGGAAGTAACATTTTAATACACTTAAATTAAGGGTTTTCTGTATTTATATATGTACCATTGGTTGGAGGCAGGAGCAAATGAAGAGCAGCAAACTTTCTACTAACCAGCCTTCTTCCTGTCAATAATGTGATTCTAAAATCTTACCTGATGAGTTTTATTAATGTGTTGTAGCATACTCTCAAATGTTATTGTTGGAATATCACATGCATAGTCTCCATATTTCCCTGCCTTGGGCTGCCCAGGTGCTAAATAAAAATGAAACAATGAAGAATGTTTATTCACTTCTCTGCACTGGTAAAACTGTGATGCAACATTACACTAACTTTCTTTTCTTCTACAAACAACATAAAGACTAGTATTAAAATTAGACTAAATTTGAATAAACACTAAAGAAGTCTTACACACCACTTCAATGTCGCCATGATATAATTTTCAAGTGACCTGGCTAATAATGGTGCAAGGTGATAGAATTCATTGTTGCTTTTAGCATGAAAGCATGTCAAGTAAGTTTAAAATTCACATAGTTTTGTATAGATACAGTGTAGAGTCTGATTGCTTGTTCAGGCTTTGCTTCTTTTTTATGTAAAACATCTCATAAATTAAACAATCTAGTTTTTCATTGCATCTGAGTTACACAGAGGACCCAAGAGTTACCTAAAAAAAAATACAGTCAACTCTCTCATAGCGACCACTTCTCGTAAGCGGCCACCTCCCGTAAGCGACCACTTCGTAAACAGTTTCTCTCAGTTAAATACTGTTTCCAGAGCTTCCCCCGTTGTTTTCCTAGGTTTTGTTTGGTTTAAATTTCAGGTGATTTTCATTAACATGAGACAGATTGACAAGTACTGTACACTCCACTCTACTTTTCCCGAAACTTGTTGTATGTGAAAAAAATCAAATAAATTACTTTCTATTTGCCTAATTTTAACTGATTAGGTAATATGTTTATGTAATTAATTGATCAATCCAGTGTTAGACTTATTTTGTTGATCTTTCCCGTAAGCGACCACTTTGTCGTGCACCAAGGGTGGTCGCTTACAAGAGAGTTGACTGTATTGTATTCCAGACTTGATAGAACACACCTGGAGGTTTATCATTACTGCGGCAACAGAGAGGTTCTCCACAATTTGGGTTACTGCCTTCTTGGTACAGGTGATCAATATGGACATCAGAGAAGTGCAGTACCCTTGACACAGGAGAACCAGGCTGAAAGTCAATAGTCATATTTAAGAAAAAGAACAACTTAAGGTAAACATGTCTTACAAAATCAAACAAGTCATCCTTTTTCTTAAATTAATTATGTTTCTGCTGCTTTCAAGAACTTCAGTCACATTTATTATAATAGTTGAGCACATGGTACTATTTTATGGAAGTATATGAAGTCCCTTTTCTGATCAAAGATCAAGTGGATTTTAAAAAACTCTAACCACTATGGACTTCCATCTCAGCTAAAGTTCAAGATCCAAGTGGGTGAGATCTTTGATAAACCAGCTTGGCTGTTCATTAGGACAACAGATAATAACAAATCTACCAACTCTCGCCTTTTCTATATGCCGTGCTACAAAACGCATGCTGCCAGGTATTTAACTTTTTTTTTGTATTCTTGCACAGCATATAAAAGAACAAGTACATTTTTACTTTATGGCATGGCTGACAAGAACTCCTTAAAATAACAAACGAAGAAAGCCCAATAATCTGAAGTGATAATAACCATCTGTCAGTTACACATTAGCACTTATCCTTTTAAACCCTAGGAGTGACCAGTATCAAATTTTTCCTGGAGATATCACACAAGATCACACATGATGAATTTGCTACAGGAAATATGCAGGGGAACAATGAGAATTTAAAATTTGATTCTAGGGTTTAGAGGGTTCAAGCTATGGAGAAACTTTGAATGTTAACAGTCCCATGAGATATACGCACTGCTCTGATGCTGTTCTTCTCATGATCAAACAAGCAGAGAGAATGAATAGAATTTGAGTTAAAAACCCATGCATAACAAAATACAGTGTATGTACCAGCTGTGCAGAAATATTACGCTTTGTGGGATAATTTGTGGTCATAAGTGCTTCTTGCTCAGTTTCCAGATGAACAGGTTCTAACACAATAAGTGATTTTGGCAGTATGTTGAACTCAATCAATAACAATATTATTAAGGGACACTATCATGCAGTAAACAAAATCACTGCGCATGTCCAAGCTCACTATTCAGCCCAGGCTGAAATTCCGTTTCAAGCAAACCGGGCTAGGATTTTCAGCCCGGGCTGAATCCCTCTCCATGTAATCAACAATTTGATTTTAAGAGGATTTGTTTCAGAAGCCGGGCTGAAATTCGGCTGAAATTCGCCATGTAGTCAGGCCCTTGGATAAACCCAAAGATATGCTTGCAACAGTGAAAGGTTTCAAAGAGTGTGCAGTTTTACTGTGATGTTCTGTTCTTAAAATGTGCAGTGAAACAACTTGTGGTTGTCTTTGGCCACCCATGACAAGGGGAAAATGGATTACCTGTTTCGTGGGCAGCATTTCATTTCCTTCCAAGAAATTATTTGAAATTCACCTTTCAGTGTTACTACACAGACCACTCATGTAATTACAGAAATAGTACTTCCTCATAATGTCAAATTGACAACAGTAACCACTGAAGTTGTATGTCCTAGCATAGCACACTAGCTCAATATTACAATTAAACATTTGAAATTAACATCATATGACCTGAATTTGACATCATGAAGATACACCAGGTAAGCCGTAAACTTGGATGACGCATGTACCAAACAAATTTGGAAGTCAAAAGTAAAGAAATATGATGTAACGTATTATATCCTACCGCGTGAAGAAGAGCTGCATGGAAAATTGAAAACAAACACATACACGTTGTAATCACGAGACTGAACGCGCAGTAACAGGACTGAAAATGAAATCCGATCAGTAACAGAGGAGCGACAAAAAAATATATTGCTAGGGAATAATTCCCTAGCAATATTTTGATTGTACTTACTTTTGGCGGTGGTATCGGCTTTATAGGTGGCTTCTTTTCAGGTATGGTTACATTCCAGAATTCGCTTGGATCTCTTTTGTGAGCGCATGTAGGACCCAACAGGTTTCCACACACTTGTATAGGACTCAAAAACACCTTGTCTACGACTGTTAACACTTCATTTTTGAATTCAACAATAACCTCGTCGCAAACTCGGTTGTCCTCGATGTTTAGCTTTTTACAGACCTCTTGTGACCAAGATACCACGTCATTTTCGATTTCCTTTGTCATGAAAGCTCCTTGAGCGAGAAGCGTCAACAGCTTGCAAGCTTCGCAATCTCCTTTTGACAGTATTTTGGTACGTAAGCCATCTTCGAGCCGTTTCAACCAAGATAAAAACCCATTTGTCTCTTGTAGTGGCTTAGAAAACGAACTTAAAGTGAAAGAGAGAATAAGCAACGAAAAGAATAAACAATACGGCTTGCCAGGAGACATTTCAAAGAAACAAATGTCTATGGCAAGACCAGGCCACATACATCGTCGTCACCCGCAGCAACACCGAGCAGTGTAAGTACAATGTTTGAAGGTGAACTGGGGTTTGCTGGGGGTGTGTCCATCGGGTGATTGGTCACATGATATGCAGATAAAAGTGTCTCGTGCCTATGTGAGCTTCTTCTAGCCTGCGTGGCAGGCGCTAGAAAGGGGAAGGGAGAGGGGAAAATTGGGCGCGCGCGAAACGCGCGGAGCGAGGGAGAGGGGAAGAGGTTAGAGCATCCGACCGGTGTTACGGAGGTTGTAGGTTCGATTCCTGCCTGGGACTCTGATTTCTTTTCAGTTGTCCCTTCGCCCGTTGCCAAGCGACTAGATATCATCATTCTCACGGGCATATTACACCTTACCATCATTAATAATCATTAACAGTAAAATGATTATTTTCCATGGCGTCCGGAGTGGCTATCAGGAATGTCAATACCCTTTAAAATTTAATCATCTGACATGTACCAAGAATAGATGTCACGTTGACAGTCCCATACGAGACAACAAAGAAAGTTTTGATTCTGTTGTTAAAAAAGGTCTCGTTACCTTTACTTCAACGAAAGAAGAATGGAAGTCATCCGTGACACCAGCCAGACAGACGATAAGGATGATTTGAATATATGCTCGCCTGCAAATAAACCATACGAATTTGACGACTTGCTTCGACTAGTCGGCGGGTTTGGTCGCTATCCAATGTTATTGTACGGATTCATGTGTTTGATGACTGTTCCCATTGGACTGCAGCAACTCGTGTTGGTTTTCTACGGCGCCTCTCCTTCCTATCACTGCATCTCAAAATCGGGGGTGAACACCAACTTCACTACATGCTCGATTGACGAGTGCTGTGCTAACTGCACTAAATATGAATTCGATGGTCAATTTACAAGTGCAGTGACTGAGGTAGGAATAACTTTATTCAGGTTCCAGAAGCCTACATAGCTGGTGGTACTGTAAGCGAGCTACGTTTGCCTCCTACCCAGGCTAGCTTCCAGTCAACTCAATGCTAACTTTTTGCTTCCCCACTTATGTCAACCATCAAATGAAACAGATAAAGGTTTAGTAAGTTGACTGCGGAGGTTCCTATGTTACTGTAATCCCCGTCCCTAATAGGAGTCAATGGGACAACTGACTTAATGGTATGTAAATTTTTTTCCTTAAGATACTGATTACAGCCCCACTGTCGATAACCTAAATGGACTTATCTTACGCATATGCAGCGCTACTTTAACGTATTTTTTTAAACGATTTCAGTGGGAGCTAATTTGTGATAGAAGTCATCTGAAAGCCTTAAGTCAAGCTGCATACCTGGCCGGACTGCTGATTGGTTCGTTTGCTTTCAGCAGCATCTCGGATCACTTTGGTCGAAAGATCGCAGTGTTTTTAAGTATCGCCCTCTTGGTAAGAACCTCAGCTCCAGTCAACAGCGCTACTGAGAACAGCGACTAAAACCTTAGCAAGACGACTTATGGCGTAATTAAATATCATCTTCTTTTCCTTCTTTCCTAAAGTCTCGTTACATACTTGTTTTCTCCGTGCTTTAATTTTGTGTTATTTATCGTGATTGTTCTTCCATATGTCCCTTTTTCTGTGAGATAAGCTTCCTGGATATTTCTTCTCGATGTAACTTCTGTTGTCTTGATTAAATTATATCAGTGAGAGAAGAATTTGAGCCTGTGAGGTAACATAAATGAGTGCGCTGGTCATATTTAACGCATATTGCAAAATGTTACAAGTGCACCAGTTGGTCTAAAACTACTTTATTCGCAGGCGCTATCGTCAAGTCCTGAACCAATCATGAATTCATATTGGTGTTGTTCACTTACAGGCGGGCTGTGGCACAGTATCAGCTGTAGCTGATTGCCTATCGCTTTTCGCTTTGTTCCGTATTGGTGCCGGAGCTGCGGCAGCAGGTTGCCTTCTTGCTCGGTTCGTTTACTGCATGGAGTTGTCTGTCACATCCAACAGGACTGCGGCTGGGTTTGTGAGCAATATTTTCATGACGCTGGGTTACGCCATTTTGTCCTTACTGGCGTACATCCTGAGGGACTGGAGGCACTTAATGCTTGCCGTGTCTTTACCAGGTTCATTGCTGCTGGGCTTTTGGTGGTATGTCTAAGGTCAATCAGATTTACAGAAAAAAGCTGAATTTTAATCATGGCGTCCTTGATCGAGCAGTAGTCAGTTAAGTTTCATTTTCTCTTCTTTTTTTGCTTTTTGTATTGCATCTCCTACGTCTCCCCCAAGAACTGTGAAAAGCTTGAGCAGCGATAGCAGCAACGGAAACAAACACGATATTTCAAAATATAACTACCCTTCATTGTAACAATTATTCCAACTTGTTCACATATCAAAATGTGGACGAACAATTTAGGAATTGAATTACTTTGAATGCCATTTCTGACTAGTAAAGAAAAAGAAAGAAAACTTCAAAGTTAGGCGCTCACGTTTTAGACTAAACCTTGAATTTAGTCATTTGTTTTCAGACGACGGCAAAGAAATGTACCAAAGTGTAAGCGCGCGTACAATTTTTTTGTTCAGGTTCATACCCGAATCACCTCGCTGGCTTGTTGCTAACAACCGGCTCGATGAGGCTCACAGGGTACTAATGACGTACGCTGCCAAGAACGGTGTTTCTGTGGACACCAAACATCTGAGGCACGTGATCTCAGAGGTAAGGAAGGGTGACGTCAGGAAGGAGGAGAACCGGATATACGGGACTCTTGACCTGTTCAAGACTCCCAAACTGAGAAAAAGAATCATCATCTGCTGTTTTAACTGGTAAGTTACCTTTCCTTCAAATGTATCGCTATTTTATTTAGTCGAGGAATCTGAGTTCGACTTCACCACTGAAACATTTTACTGAATATTTGGAACTGACTCCAGCGGGGATTGAAGGAGAGCTGAAGAGCATTCAGTTGATGGGGAAAGAGCTTAATTTGGCATCTGAACGAGACTTCCAAACCTGAGGTTATAACCGATTCAAGGGTTTCAATATCTTTGTCGAAAACAAAAGTTTTTGGTTAGAGCTAGATTTCGCCCCTCGCCGACCTTTAGTTCTGAACAAGAATTCGTAAGTTATAACCAAGACGTTCCAGTTTGGAATATTTGCCTATTCGGATCACTCAAACATCGTGTCAAATGGTCTTAAAATCTGTTTATCGGATATATCTACCTAATAGATGGTGTTAATTGAAATCATTCCATATTTCTAAACCAGATGACACTATCAATGACACTAAAATAAAACTATAGGCATTAAAGGAAACTGGTTTTCACAATAAGCTATACGTTTTGCCAATGTTATTTAAATTAACACATTCCATGTATCGTCGAGACATCGTTTCGCTGAAGTTGTAGGACATACGCAACTTCATTTGGTTATTTCGTATTATAAAATACGAAAAACAGGGAATAAGAAGGATTTGCTTTTCATTTATTCGTTAGGTTCGTTAACGCTCTGGTGTACTTTGGACTGAGTGTTAACGTCAAGAACCTCGCCGGGAATATGTACGTGAACTTCTTTACTCTCATCATCATTGAGCTACCAAGTGCACTGTTGGCTTGGTTCTGCCTGCAGAGGTAAAACTGCTATTTCACTTTAGTTGGCACATTAGTTGGCTACTTCGTATCATTCAGAAAGAGAGAGAAAAGAAGATGAAAAGAGTACACTCTCTCAGAAGAGTCCTTTCTCAAGGCTGCCTTGGTATGTTTACTGTTGTGGATTATTCTGTTTTAAGGTTTGGTAGGCGTATTCCATACTGTACGTTTATGCTGCTTGGTGGAGTAGCTGGCTGGTGTTAGCTGTACCAGATCAACCTGGTCAGTGAGTGGCATTTGTTGTTTCCTGCAGTCTATGTTACAGTCGTAAGAGCTTAAAACTCCAATAAGATCAGCTTAAAATATTTTACATTATCAGGTTGAAGCTGTGCCTGACTTTTTTCTTTACAGAATACCAGCCAGTCGTGACAACCCTGGCAATGATAGGCAAGTTTTGCATTCTGTCTACATTTCTAGCTATTTACATCTTCACTGCTGAGCTGTTCCCAACCGTCATCAGGTGCGTGAAGTCACGACAGCATTGGTTCAATTGTTCATTCGTTTTATGTTTTAAAAAATGGAATAAGTGTCTTGTATAAGGCAATTTCCAATTGCCATTACTCACAAATAACTTTATTGTTTGTCTCACCGCACTGACATATCTAGGAATATTGGGGTAGGAGTGTCGTCTATGATGGCGCGTGTTGGGGCGATTCTGGCCCCGTATATTGTACTTCTGGTAAGAAAACAACTGTTTCTTTTTACTTTATTGGTAAGCCTGATGCATCACGAGAGACACGTTCAATAACGTACCTTTTTTGTACTACGATTCTACTACGCGTAGTTACGTAGCAAAGTAATAAAAAAAAACCCAAACTATTCGGTGTAGCTGGTTAGGGTTGACTCTGGTTTCACTTTCTACTTCGAGAAAAGGAGATTGAATTGAAATTCTTTTTGCGGAAGTGAAGAGCACATCGTTCTTCTCGTTGTCTGGCTGTTAAAAACAGTTGTAATATTTCCATTCCACTTCACATTTCTTTATGGCGGAAATCTTACTTTTTCAATATTTTTTTCTGATTGCTTCTGTGCTAAAATTATGTACTGTATGTTTTTCAAGGCTGACCTCCCTAGCCTCAAGAAAACGCTGCCGCTGGTTGTCTTTGGAGTGCTCGGTGTCACTGCAGGGATTATTGCTCTTTGGTTACCAGAGACACTATTCAGTCCCATGCCTCAAACCGTGGAGCAGGCGGAAGCCTGGGAAGAAGACTACAGGATTTACTGCCGTAGAAGACCTGGACCCAAGCGGTCTGACGGGTACAAGAGTGCGACAAAAGGTGAAGAACACAAGTTATGCAGTATGGAAACTCATGCCTGATCGGTGGCATAATCAAACTATCCTGCAAACAGCTCCCATTAACACGCAGAAACATTTACAACCACACTATATCTTACGTGAGACGGTTGTTAAGTAAGCATTGGAAGATATTATCATCAGAATAGTCATTTGGGCAAGCGGTCGAGCCTGAATGAAAGACAACGCTCCAGTTAGTAACTCTGTGAGATTGAGACTAAGTTTGTAAAGGACAATAAATACCATTTATGACAGTTATTCCTTTGTTTTCTCCTCTCGCACTTGCCATACAACTGTAAGAAAAGAAGCATAGCACGGAACAGCACCCGTTCTCGGGTCTCTAATAATTCAACGGCTCAAAACAAAACAAGCGAGCGAGAAAATTTATGTCACCAGAAGCTACAGTTTCCAGCCTGCACATGTCTACATGTGCGTGTACGAGGTCTGTGATTAGAGGACGAAACATGAAAGAACACAAACAATACCATTGCTCTAGAAATAAAAAAAGGTACTGGTGAAAGTGACCAATTAAAATAGAGGTCTTGAAGAGCTACAGGATTAGTTTTAAACAAGGACAGTGTTAAATGCCTGTAGAAACAAGGCTCGATTTTATCTTCCTCATTGATGCCTTTCATAACCGGCGAACACTCTGTTAAGCGATTGATTTAAGTAAATTGGCCTCGCGTGCTTCATCCCATCACTACAGAAATAAAAATATTGCAAAATTGTTTAGATGAACTTGAGCGGGTCATTTCAAGGTCATCAAACCTATGTGCTCAAACACACATTTCTATTAACTTTCGCAGACTGATGTGTCTAGTCCCACGCCTTTCCCAAACTTCGTGCACGGCTCAAAGTTGATTTTATGAAAATCAAAATTCCATTTCTGAGAGTAAAAAGGTCAATAGCATACTCTTACAACTCAACGGTTGTTTGTAAATCAAGGCGTATGGTAAAAATATTTCTTCTGTAGACACTCGTTATTTTGTAAACAGCATATAAACACCGGTAGAAATAATCTAAATAAGATGTCACTTCATATCAGTTTATCACTAAAGATGAAAAGAGTTAAATGAGTTTGAAATGGGTTAGACTTTTTGGCAGAGCTAAATTGAACTGACAATAGCGACTGCTACGTTTTGTAGTGATACGTGGTGTTTAAGATGTGGTATTTATTCAATACCATGAACTAAATCGAAAATAAACCTGCTGTTGTTGGATATAATAATAATAATATTATTATTATTATATCAAGCAGGCCTGACGTACACTAGGTGGCATGACTAAAGTATAAATTTTTAAGCTGTTCATTTAGATTTAGGTAAAAGCACTGCCTTACAGTTCTTAAGAAACTACAGTTCAGAAGTACTTACTCCAACGTGGATCCATGTAACGATCTTACAGGTGAGTAAGGAAATAATGTCGTTGCACGATTACTTACAAATTAAATTGGATATAATCTTTCTCTTTTAATAAAGTGGCAGCTAAATAATAGGAAGGTGGAAAATTATGCTACAACAAAGGTGATTTATTTCTTACCATTTAAACAAAGGAACAAAATAAATCAATAATAAACATCTTCAGAAGGAGGAGAAACAGAGTAACGGAAATATTACAGGGAGCTAGCTACAAGTTCCTTAAATCGTCCAACTGAGCAACCAGTCTATTACGTCCAAAATGTTTTAGCCAAAATTGGAAACTTTCTTACTTAGAGAGCGACATTACTTATGCTCTAACTAGCTAATAATGCCGATCTTACCCTAAAACTAGTGAAAGAGCCAATTAAAAGTAAGACATCCAGTTCAACATTCAACAGTGTGCCTTAGAGTGTGTTCACTATGACGTCACGGTGGCCATGTTGGATGAGTAAACCAGTCTTATGGGAATGGAGCTATTTTACGCAAAATATTTCTTTTGTTTCAATAAACCAATATGGCTGCTGGTCATGTGATGGAAAATCCTCCACATCCGTAAACCGTTATGCTTTTGGACACAAATATCTCTTGAGTACCCCGTTAACAAGGCGTGAAAACTAAAGAGGCTCCCGGAGGCTTAATAGAGTTTTTTTATTCATCAATACTGTCGCAGTATATAATGACATGGCTTCCAAATGGTTGCTGATCATCCCCAGCTATCAAAGTTTGTAATGAAAAAAAAAATTGAATCAAGAGGCAAATGTATTTACTATTGAGCCTGTAAGATGCGGTTGTTTTACAAGATTTTTTCTCCAGATAAAAAATGGAGTATTTTTGTTTTATTTTTTCGAGTAGCGAAAAATGACTGATGCATTTCACCTGTTGCTACAACATATTTTTGGTCTTCTTTCGTGATGTTGATTGATCTTGTTATTTTTGCTTTTCAGCTTTAGAATGTTGCTTTTTTTCGTGCTGAGAGGCATGCTTTTGCTTCTCCTAGCCCACCATTCTCATGGTCAAGAATGGTACACGCAAGAACATTTTGGACCAGAGCAGGTCCAAGTTCTGGAGAAACGACAAGCGGAAAACAGAGCTAATGACCCAAACTACTTTTATTCAACGCATGGTTATGAGGCGAATATTCATCAAAAACGAGACGTAGACACCGACAAGGATGAACAAAGTAGCGACGTCGCAGAGACTACTTCACATGGCGTCACAGATCACGTCTCACTAGATAACGATAGGAACGGCGCCGGTCAAAACTATCAGTCCAGTGATGGGGAGGGGTCTTTAGAGACAAACATGACCATCGCAGAGAGCAACCGCACATACGAGGCTGGTGGATGGTATGGTAACGATGTCAGCAACCAGACCATGAACGATGGGATTAATGTTAATGAAACCTCCAATAATTTATTGGACGATGTAGAGGAAAGCAGAGATGTTATGGATGAGAGAGACGAAACATTGAAAACAAAAAAAGACGTGGACGATACTATGCAAGAAAGCACTCATAAACGTACTTCTGGCGAAGATGGCCGTAATAAAAGTGAGAGCATGAGCATAATGGAAGACAACAAAAGGAGAAAACAAGGAAATGAAACAGAAGCCGAAGACGTTGAGGACATAAGTAAAGAACAAGAAGGAAGTGGATATTTCCCTAAAGAAAGTTTTCTAAGTGACACAGAAGAAGACGAACAGCCTGTGAAGAGACAGAATTTAGGTAAGGAGATTGGGCGACCTGGATTCTTGAGACTATTTGAAATTACGGTCAGAATTCACTTCAACTCCAACTCAGCTCTAGTAGAAACCTAAAAATTATAACCTAGTTTGATAAAGGTAATATAACATTTGGTGTTCTGTTTTTCCTTCATTAAAAAGCGACAGAAATTGATTATGGTTTCTTCCTCGTCTTGCAACATTTTATAAACAGGTTTGCCAGACGTACATATAAATGTTCCTTTAAAGGTTGTGAAGTTTACTTTAAAAGTACTCTTTAGTGATGGAAAGTGAGTAACTACTGCTAAAAGTTCAGTTGCCTGGGCAGAAGCCGGCTGATGGAAGGAACATTATCAGTAAAAACAAAAAATCATCAATGACCTCGCAACGACAAATCAAAGGTTATGAAACGAGTGAAAACCAATGAAGTCTAACCTGGACATGGCTTTTCTATTCTCATCATTTTAGAAACATTATATAAGTACTGAAGTGAATTGAGCGAAACATGTTAAAAGCGTAGCTTTCCAAACAGTGAGTTGCTATTTCTTTCTTTAGCTTGGGGAACTCCACAGTATCACGCATATTCCAGTCTACCATGTTGCCCATCAAACATGATCTGTCCAGGTAAGAAAACCATGCTGCTACAAGATTCTGTCTGCCTAAAGGAATCAAAGCAATCACCAGTCCATTGGAATTGTAAGAACACTCGACTATGATAGTTGCGCTACCACCATAGTAGGTCTGTTTTCTGCCTCTTTCTCCCTTTTACCAGTTCGCTCGAGTGCTTAGTTTCGTAAGACCCTTCAGAGCTGGACCAGAAAACTAAATTCAAGTACAGCCCAGTGTAAACCCCTCTCTTTTTCCTCAGATAAGCCGCCTTGTGTTCCAAATACCGGTGGATACAAAGGTTTCCAGGGTGACATTAATTATCCTGGATATCCTAGTTACCAGTCTCCTGTGTTACCAAGCTTTCAGTCGCCGTTCGTTCCAACCCCGCCTCAGTACAAGATGAACGCACCGCCAAGCAGCAATGTTAGTCCAGTGAGAGCAAAACCAACGGCAGAAAAGGCGTCAACGACAAGGATTTTTTCCGAGGAACTAATCGGATCTTCACATTATGAGAAAAACAACAAACTCATCGCCTCACCACAAACAAAAGGTATTATTTCAACAGCAGAGGACCTAGCGGAACTCAACACATTAGAGCAGAGTTATGCAGATTACAACAGTAAAGAAACTCAAGAGAAGTTTTACAACATTTCTGCAAAGCATAAAGATGACAACAGTATGTTTCCCGAGAGAAATATATCAAGTCCATTTACAGGTCATTTCAATAGAAAACTAAACACTACTCTGCCACAACTTAAGAACAGGGATAACAAGCATTCAACAGAAGACGACTCAACAAACAAAACTGAAGATAACCCTCAGCAGAACGAGAAACAGTCTTCTAGTAAAATGGACGATTACAAAGACGAAATTGAGAAAGAAGCTATTGAACAAGAGAAACAGGCTGACGAGAAAGCGGAGAAGGAGGGACCTCAAATAAACGAGGGCAACGATGATGACGAAGATGAGGACAGTAATGATAACGAGGACAACGACGATAATGATAATGATGATGATGATGATGATGATGATGATGATGAAGATGAAGATGAGCATAGCAGTGATGATGATAGTGAAGACTACATAGGACATTCCAGTAAGGATTCTATGAAGCAAGATGATACAAGCAATAATCCCGCTGAGCGATTGTTTGCTGCGTCACCTACTGTTGTGCCCGTGCCGGGAATGTGTCCTCCTTGCCGTAAGTACATAGCTAACACCATAGTCTTAACAATTATTAAAACTGTACTACGGGTGTAAGATTTACAGGAACCCGAGCATATTTACGCGCCAAATGGAGACTATTGTTTTTATATACCTGCTGCGACAAATATGGTCAACGAATGCGTCAGCAATAACCAAGAAACCAAGAAAGCGGAATTAGCTGGAATTAAGTTTTCCCTCGAAACCGTTAGGCATTGAAATATCACGTCTTGCAGCGGAATTCATTTGGTTTGGACCAGCTTTGCGGACATAATGTTCCAGTTCATCATAATTAATTGAAATTGTGTTTTCATTTTGATCAAAGTCGCACGTACACGGCCCTACACGGCACCTTTGTTTGAATGGATTAAAAATTCACTTCCTTCGGCTCGTATATCCATGTGAAAGACGTCCCATCAACTTGAAGCAAAGATTGAAATAATTTTTTGTGAGACTATTGGCCATTTACAGCTCAGAGCATGTAAAGAGCAGGTTTTGCAGAGGCGAAACTTGATTCTTCTGCGTTCTTCTCGGAGAGGGAGTTTCATTAAATTCATTCAACTTTGCTCGGCGAAAGGTTTCGTTGGACAAATGCCTCCTTTATTTCGTAACGCCGACTTGGTTATGACCATTTCATATCCAGTATGGCCATGTAGAATAGCGGTTTTATTAAAATACCTAGGACGTATTATTGATTATTTGAACAAAAAAGTGAAAGAAAGAAATGCAAGGAAAGAGAAAGCCGAAAAAAAAAAAAGCATTTGTCGATCACGTGACTGAACGAAAAGGGCGCGAAAACCGGCGCGAAAACCTTTCAATGTGTTGCCACGTACGTTTCTCGGCATAGTTGAATGGATCTAACGAAACTATCCTAGAAGAACGCAGAAAGTTAATTTTTGGAAATGGTAATCTATATGTTGACTATAAACTGTATTAAATAGTCAGCGTTCCGTAAAAAATTATTTCTTCATTGCTTAAAGAGAATGGAAGGGCTCTTACATATAGGAGCCGAGGAAAGCGAATTTGTAATCCATTCACGGGCAAACAAAGGCGCCATGTGCGAATTTGATAAAAATGAAATGGAACATTAGCTCACCAAAACCTGTCGGAAACAAGATACCCGGCTGAGGGATAAGCAAGGTAGATAGTTATACAGGTATGCTTCAAGTGATGGCTATAAATTTAAAATTTGTCTGATGCGTGGACCCACAGTCGAACAGAATAACAAAAACAAGGGAAACAATGATTCTTCTCATTCTTACAAACATCGTATTTGCTGAATTAGAAGTTCGAAGCTGTGATTGCTCGTATGTTGCACCAAGTGCATGTAAAGTAACGTTTTTCGGTTAAAAATGCCGATCCTTCGAAAGATTTTCAACACTAAGCTTAAGTGCTGCTGCAAACTTAAGTTGAAGTAGTGGTTGTTCAGTTTGTTTTGAACAGACTGGCCCAAGAACAAATTTACATAAGCTTTCTTGTGACGCGTCTTGTTGAATATATTTTTCCATTTTTTTTTAGAGAAGTTCATACCTCTTACGGCAAATCAGAAAATGAAAGTGCTTCATAAAAATACAAATCAATGCGCAGTACAAGCAGACAACTTATAGACTTTAAACATAACACTCCTTTAGACAGAGATAGTTAAATTTCCAAATTTTCAAATAAAATAAAATATATCTGTTGCCAATTAAGAATTTCCCAAAAAATAAACTTGAAGGTAAAGAGAACTCTACTCCTTAAAATATAAATGTAACAAGTATTTCTATTCTTTTTCTTTTCACAGCAAAGCCAACGAAAGCTCAAGGTAATACTACAAAGGGGCGAAGGCAACTGTTTCACCGTGTAAACGTGTATTATGGACCCGCGTTATTTTTTGCGCCTTGCGTAAGCTTGCATTTAGAACAACCAACGAGATACGTGCTTCTCTGACTTAGTTGAAGAAGGAAAGGGAAAACAAACTTTATCACTGACTAGAACAAACTGGTGACAACACTTTAATATCAAATGAAGACTGATCTTCGCAAACTTCATTCGATTTCATTTCCGCAGTTCATATGTGAGTCATTTCATATACATCACTCACACACTTTAAAATATTAAACTGTTGCTTATCAATTATTCTTTCCCATGTTGTTCTTATTATACCTTGGCAGCTTGTAATGCTAAACTAGATTTGGCTTTCCTGATCGACGGATCTTCTAGTGTCGAAAGATATGGTGTTGGTAACTTTCGAAGAGTCATCGATTTTGTCCGAGGTCTTACAATGGGCTTCGCTATTTCCCGAACAAACACCCAGGTGTCGCTGATTGTCTACGGAACAAGACCGAAAATCATCTTCGGCTTTCGCAGGTTAGCATCGAGAGATAACTGATCGAAGTTCCTTCTGTTCTTTTATTTGTGTATCCAGTTTTTTCCTTTAGGATTGACTACATTCTTAGTTTTGTCACAAAACTCTCTAGGTCATAAACGGGTAAGTTTCTAAAACACATGTGGTACTGCGTCGGTGAGGCTGCGTGAAAAAAGAATTTGGTTTTATTAACAGAGTTGATGGAAGTAAATTGGTCACCATGAAGAGATTTGAATGCTGTCGTCTTTAGGTTTAGCCCTTCTTCTAAGCAACTGTAGGTTGACTGCGGTACTGAGCTGTACAAATCGTACATTCACTACCAGAGAAAACACTTTAGGGAAAGCCAGTTTAATCAAGCTCTAGTGATTGTATTTATTTAATTCCAGATACCAAAGTAACTCGCAGCTGTTCAAGGCCCTTAATCGCCCCATCTACTACCCAAGGACAGGGGCTAGGACCGGCCGCGCCCTTGGGAGCGCTTACAGAAGGCTGATTAGGAGAAGCCGACGATCACGTGCTCCAAAGGTTATAGTTGTTATTACTGACGGTCGTTCCTTGGATGACGTACATTTAGTTTCCAAACAATTGCGAGCCCGTGGTATCACAATCTTCTCGGTAGGAGTGGGAAGGAATTTCGACGCAAGGGAGCTGGATTCCATGGTAACTGATCCGGACCATGTGTTTACGTCAGATTTTAAGCAGCTGCAATACATCACCAACGATCTCAGGGAAGCCATTTGTATGGGTAAGTATTCACTCAGAAAATACTTGGTTTGGGGTGCAACCTATTGTTCTAAAAGTGACTGAAATGCATTGCGAGAAAAATAATAATTACTTGAGAAGAGAGTGCTATGTCATAGCAACAACAAAGCTTGCTGAACCGAAGCTAAACCATACGAGACAGTATTACTTTTGTTTTTAGGTGCCGGTGGTACTCTTACTGTATCTTCGCTACAACCGTGTGTATGCGAGCCAACAAAACCTGTGGGACCACCAAAACCAGGTGTGTATACCCTTATAATAAGGCTTTTTTTTACTAGGAGTGATAAATAACCGGCGGCCACAAGAGTACACAATTTTAAAATGTTAACCCAAAACACAAATTGAACTGTACACGAAGCCATCTCGCTCGGCCTCAACAAAATTTTTCGGGAAAGGGAAAAAGCATTTATGCCAAACACTAAACCATCGTTCACCACCAAATTAAGTACTTTATTTCTAGTTACACACGCGTAATGAAAATGTGAAGCTTGTGGGATGTGGCTTGTAGTGACAAGAAAACCTCACAAATAAATGTGTCTAGGTAACCTGAAAGCCATTCATTGGGCACTATGGCTCACTAATTTGTGAGGTATTCTCTAAGCCACATCCCACAAGCTTCACATTTCCATTGCTTATTTTCATGTGGGTACTTGAGCCCAGGTATTAGCTACGAAATGCTGATGAAGCCTGATAAGGCCGAAACAGCTGTACATGGCTGTTAATGCTCGGGATCAAACTTATGGTTGGTAGATATAAGGGGTAATGCCCGCAACACGTGACCACAGTGCCCAATGGGTGACTTTCAGCTTACCTAGATACACAAACTATAACGTTGACAAAAGAATTTAAACAAATATTATGAGAAGACGAGCGCTGCTAAAAATTCAGGTGAAACGAGGCTATTTTTAAGCTAACATCCATCGATTGTCTTCAAAGTCAGAAGCCCATTGTTGTCAATCTTATTATTTTCACGTTAGTAATAACTAAAAACAGGATATTGAAGGAATTTACCTGTTTTTCTGTAGTTACGACGCCAACAAAGAAACCGGGAACTCCCGGAGGACCAGGAAGCCCCGGAGGCCCAGGGGGACCGGGTGGACCTGGAGGGCCAGGAGGACCGACAACAGCAAAACCTGGAAAACCAACAAAACCAACTAAAGCACCGCCAGGTAATTTTCACAATTTCTATGAATTCTACAGAAACAGTCAACGCTAGTGTCTGCAGAATAAAGGTAAACCAGCCTTAGTTTAGTTGTTTCAGATTGGAGTTCGTAAAGGGCCAATCCAACTTTTCTACTTTGAATCCTTTATCATTGAAGTTCACCATATCTGATTGCATTACAATCCAAGTGCATATGATTCAATATGTGTTAAGAAAACGGGAATTAGTTCCAAATGGAATTTTTGTTGCTTTTTTATGGTGTATGGTCGAAATGGAAGAATTGCAAAAGGTAATTTAAAATGTAGCTTATCCGTATTTCGTGTTCCTTTAAAGGTAAACCTAATGGGCCGGGAGGTCCAGGAGGACCAGATGGTCCAGGAGGTCCCAATGGACCGGGAGGTCCCGGAGGGCCAGGTGGACCAGGGGGACCTGGAGGCCCTGGGGGGCCTGGTGGTCCAGGAGGCCCTAAGACAACGGCAAAACCTGGGAAACCAACAAAGCCTACGAAACCCCCAGGGACACCTGGTGGTCCTGGGGGACCTGGAGGTCCAGGAGGGCCTGGTGGTCCAGGCGGCCCTGGGGGCCCAGGAGGACCCGGACGTTATCGCGTTCCATCTAAGTTAACAAGATTCGGCCTGTCGCGAACAAAAATGCCGGGGGCACTGAAAGTGTTCATCGCTAGAGGTAAAATATAAGGTTATTATCAACTTTAGATTAACTGGTTGCAGTCATGAGTTACGCGAAATCAGGAAAAAGAAAAGGCAGTAAATTTAACTCAAGTAAGAATGGACAGACAAGTGGTCACATTACCAAAATAACTCGCAATAGTTATCGATACTTTAACCATAGCAAAAAGCCATGAAGTAACCACAACCACTGGCGAAGTGACGATCGCCGGAGTTATGTTCATTCCGGCATCCTGAGTCTCTTCGTGTTCCTCTTGCTTTGAAAAACATGCCTTGTTATCACTATCACAAGGGGGCAAACCTAGTACGAAGTGATAACCAAAAAGAAAGGTGTAATGAAACATAACATTGACAATATTTGTTTTATTAGGCAAATTTGACTACCTCATGTCAAGAAATGCTTTTACTGTCGAAATGAACCCTTACAACATCGTTAAATGGTGACTCTTCCTTGGCTGTTGAGTACCCCAACAATGAAATGTTCAACACTAAGTTGTTGCTTGCCAAAAAACATTTTAAAAGTTGTTCTTTTGTAATAAATTTCTTGTGCCCTGATTCAAAGGAAGCCGCGGGTTACCGAGACTCAGGCCTCGACCGCGCATCAGACCTCGGCCCAGATCTCGACCAATACCAATGCCAGGTAATGATACAGGGATACATTTGTGATCTAAAGGAAACGATAGGGTTTCACCATTGAATAAGGCTCCGCCGATGTTTATCGCTTGTCACGAAGAGTAATAAGAGTATAAATATAGAGTTATCTTTTAGGGAAAAGGTCATGTCTTGCAGCAACCAAAGTTCAATACACAGCTATGGAAGAAAAATAGCATACTTTTGCTTTTTTCAAATAAGTGACACTTTCTATACTTGAAGGATATGAGAAGGTCTTCCGAGGATTTTCGAATTTTGTCGAAGATAACCAGGACTTTCAAAAGATTAGAAAAAATAACCGAAGGTTTTTTAAAAGCATAAAATTTTGTGATGTAGGCGATGTTTGCGATCCGCAGGAGTGGGACTAGCATTCAATGCATGAAGTTGGAAAACTACAATAAGCTGGAGTAAAGGCTGTTGACAAGAGTCTTAGTACTTAACTGAAGTTATTCGTTTGGTTTAGGACGCAGGTCATTCCAGTGTATTGGACTTTACAAAACACCCCCGAGAAGGATTCTGGGATCACCTGTCAGGAAGTTCAAGAACCGGCTGTACGCGCGAAAGCACTGTGAAAAAATAGCCAAATATGGAAGATATCAGGCTTTCGCGTTACGATATGGTCGCTACTGCTATGTTGGTCGGTTCCCTAACAGAAAATTCACAAGGTATGGTCGTAGCCGATCCAGAAGAGCAGGTGCCTTGAAAGTATTCCTCTGGACATCGGGTAGTGTATTAAATTTGGCCTTATACTTGACAAGTTTTCAGATTATTGGAGGCTTACTTACCATTAAACCTACGGTATCAATTCGGTAACATTCATAACGATGACAATAGATATCAATCGATAGAAACAGATGAAGATGAATTTTGCGACAGATAACGTGATCTTGTACAACTTTTGGCCATATTAATGGCTATCGATTGTTGTCGATTTTCTTTGATTGTGATCACTTTGGATCGCCTTTTTGTACACAAACGCAAAACTTCTTTTGAGCCATTAACACTTCACTTCCATTTTTTAATTTACTGGTCAGATGATCTATTTGTCAGCAAACCAAAAGCCCTTGAACTGGATATGTTCGCCTACATTTAGATTATGATATTTGAAAGCCGATCGTCGTTTCAATCATGTGGTGTGTCACACCATCAGCTCAACGAAGTGAGTCTATCAATCAACAAAGACTTCCACTTATTTTCAGGCGATCTGCCACCTAGGTCCAGGCCACGAATTAGACCTCGTCCTCGACTCAGGCCCTTCATACCAGGTATATATTTCTCCAACTGTTTTCCTCCTTCAGTGCAGTTGTTGTTCAAACAGAATTCAGCTAAAACTTCATCTAAAATACTTAAAAGCTTTGAACTTAAATAACTCAACGATATGATGTGATGAAATGAAAGGAAAGGTTAGAAGAACTCTTTTTGTTAAAACTTTTCTAAAGGAAGAAGAAGAATGGGGTATCGCTACATAGGAAGGTACCGTACTCCGTCGAGACTGGGACGAACTGCCCTTACCGTCAGGCGCCGAAATTCTGCTGTAAGTGCGTGTTTCCGTTTGGCTCGCAAACGGCGTCAAAGAGCTTTTGCCATCCGCGGTGGAGTTCAGTGTTACCTTTCCAGCATGACATCCGCCAAGTTCACAAGGCGAGGAAAGACTCGACTTGGAGGTCTCAAGGTCTATCTTGTATCAAAAGGTTTGTTGGACTCTCAAACTATACGCATGCTTCTACTAGCAAACTTCAAGCAGTGGCATTAAATGAACTCTCTCATGAAGACTTCTTTACAACAAGCCTGTTTTAAGGTTCGATAGTCAGCACCGAAGTTTTGAAACACCAGCTCAGTTTGTAGCAACCTGCGCAAACGTTTTCTGTGACTAATATCGGAGTTATGTGATCGTTAATTAAATAATAACCTGCATTTATTCGGTAAACAAGTTTCTGACTCCAATACTTGCAAAATCGTATGCTGCTTGAAGTAACGTAATGTAATGTAATGTAATGTCAAACTTTATTTAGACACGGAGAATCATCAGTTAAGCTAAAAGTAAAAAACTAAAACTCATTAAAACTGTTTTACATGATTGCCGTGTGGGAATCCGATATCTCAGATACCTTCTTAATACCCCGTTTACATTGCCCAATAGAACCAACGCTTTTTAAATCTTGGGGCAAGTTATTCCACAAACAAGCCCCGCTATAACAAAAGCTTCGTTTCATGTCATGTCTTCATAGCCTGAGTAATAAACTGGCAAACAAAACCATTAAAATATTTATAGTGGGATATATGATGTATGCTCTGGGTCTCGTTAAATACGAGCTTTCATGTCGTCGACATGCTTACGCTAATGATACTCATTTTCAGGTTCGATTAGTCCAAGAATTCGTCCCCGACCCAGGCCCCGCAGACCTCGGATTAGGCCAAGACCTGTTCCCAGGCCTTTACGGCGAGTATGGAACTACCGCAGGGTTGGTACTTTTAGAATTCCCAGGGACCGGTCCTCGCCAGGCCGCAAATACCTAGGGACAATAAATCCCAGGGTAAACCCAGCGAAACAATGCTCTCTGATGGCTCGAGAGAAACGCTTCCGATATTTCGGTCTGAAAGGAAGACGCTACTGTTATGGCGCATACTCACAGAGGCCACTGACCCGATATGGGCGAACAACTAGCCTTCGTGGTATTAATGTTTACAAGATTGGAAGAGGTTAGCATATGCGTAATCATAAAAAACTGGATTAATCTATAAATAGATATATTTTTCTCAAGCCAAGCTAACATATCTAAGGTCCCCCAACGCTTCCAAAGAAGCTTATGTTGTGTAAACTAAGGCTGGCAACTCTTTTTCCTCTCCAGGCCGCCTCAGACCGAGACCGCGAGCATCAGTCTGGTACTACCGCTACATTGGCCGCTTCAGGTCACTAAGCTCAAGGGGCCTGGGTCAGTATGTTGTAAGAATGAAGGGAAAAAACAAAGTGTATGAATGTGCGCGTCGCGCCAACAAGATGGGATACCGTGCCTTCGCACTACGTAACGGAGGGGACTGTTACGTTTCAAGGTCGAAACGACGGTATTCGAGCAAGCAACGCGTGTTTGGACGGTTCAAAGCAAGTTCTGGTGGACCACGTGTCATAGATGCTTACGTCATTGGAAAAGGTTAGTTCCCAGAACTCCGTTTTGATAACAAAGTATTATACTACTTCCTTCAAAAGAATATCCAGTTATATTGAACCAACCTTCTTTTTTTCAGGGCCCTACAAGCCTCGCCCCAGGCCACGTAAAGGTGGCTCCATCTGGCATTATCGTTGGCTGGGACGCTTCCGATCACTTAAAGGAAACGGTTTGGGCAAAAGATTAGGAAGAGTAACAGGAAGGAAAAAAGTGTTTAATTGTGGTCTCCTTGCGAGACACTTGGGTTACAAAGCATTCGCTCTTCGCAGTCGTGGTGTATGTCATGGCACACGCTCATCAAGAACCTACACAAGCAAACCAGTGATTAAGGGCCGCTCCAGAGCTGGAGCTGGAGGGTCACGCTTTATTGATGCTTATCTCATTGGAAGAGGTAAAACATAATCCCATGTTCATCATCATGGACATTTTACCCACGGGGAGGATTAAACGAATGACTAACGCGAAACTAGTGTGTCAGGAATGAAAACTGCTCTTACAACAGAAGCACAACAAGAAAGATGAATAAAGAAGCCTCTAAGTAATGAGGGCAGATCATAAATTAACATCCTTAACGTACATAGCTAAAAGACTCATAACATTTTTCTCATTTGTAGGTCCCTACACACGCCCAAGCAGAAAAGGCAAGCTTTGCTTTTATTATGAAGTCTTTGAAATTAAATTGTTGACGACACAGGGCACCCAAAGGACACATGATCACTTTTAAGCTACTCTTAGCTATATTTAGGTTTTTGTCCATTATTTTTTCCATATTTGTCAAACTGTAAGGGCGACTGATATAAGGGCGTCATATGAGCCATTATTTACTAATATATTTCTCAGAGTGAGAGCAATTCTCACACTACAACTGATGGACATAATTGAGAAAAAAACAATAGGTAACATTTGTGGGATTCTAAATGTGTTGCTAGCAAAATGATTAGCTTTCTGTCAACGTTTTCGTTAATTATGTCGCCTGCGTTTTTTGGCTCCTTTGATTATCGATGATATTTTTATGCCTTCTTGTAGGTTCGCGTGCTCGATCAATGAATGAAGAACGAAGAAGAAGACAGCGAATAAGAGTAAGAAGGAGAAAGGCCAGACGAAGGCGACGGGACAGAGCTCGAAAAGCTAAAACCAGAAGACTGAAGCGAAGATTGAGGAGACGTGTGTTAACGCTGAAAGGTTTGAAATGGAAGATTCGCGTTGCAACCAATCGAATGAAGCGTATAAGACTGCTAGGAAATGCTAAGCGACTAAAAGCAGCGGGCAAAGTGCGACGTATCCTCACAAGAAGGCTGATGCGAATGAAAACAAGAATTCGTGCACGCAAGTTGAGACTTAGGCGGCGATATTATCGACTGCAAGCATCAAAACGCCGAGCGAGAATACAGCGAGCAAGAAGAAAAGCTATCAAGATCCTGCAAATAAGAGCGAACCTGCGCTTACGAAGACTGAAGCTATTGGCTAGGAGGAGGCTTGCGCGCGCATGGAGACTGGCCAGATTACGGCTCATGAGAAGGTATAGAATGATGGCAAAGCTGCGTGCAAGACAGAGAGCACAAAGGAGAAAAATGATTGCATTAGCCAAGAAAAGAATGCGCTTACTTCAACGAAGAGTTCTCCTGAGACAACGAGCGATGCAGGCAAGACTCCAAGCAATGACGCGGAGAGCAGCCAGACTACGAATGCTTCAATTTCGAATTAAGGCTCGACAGAAAAACACAACCTTTCAACTCTCCAAGACCAGAAAAATACTTACCACTATATCACAACAAATGTCTTATTACCGACGTATACGGCGTAATTACATTTTGAAGCGCTTGCAAGTTCTGAGACGATATCAGATGAAAAAGGCCAGCAGGCTAAGGCTGAGGTGGTTCAGGTACCAAAGACAGACAGCTGATGTCCGACAAAGACAACGATTACTGGCTCTGAGAAAAAAACGTACGGCCAGAGGAATGCGTGAATACCAAAAGAACGTCAAGGCGTGGTTCAAGAAACAACAACAGAAACTTACCACGTTCGTGGTAAGAACACGAACAAGCCGAAGTAAGTAAACATCTCTCTAAAATGGGCCGACATACCGTGGCATGAACGACATATTGGTTTCTTGTTATATACATCTGTCCTTCAAATAAATATAAATATTATATATTTTTTTCTGGTTGCAATATATATATATATATATATCTAGAAGATTAGAAGGGTGATACTCACATCGTTCTTTTCTTCTTTGCTCTCGAGAACAAGTCTGAAATATCGTTTAAGGTCTTCCTTCAATAGACAATGCCTATGAGAGATAACGGTTAACAACTCACTTTTGATTAGAAATGGGCTCTGTGACCTTGAAGTTAATTGTTATTTTTCTTATATCATTATTATTTGACGCTTGCTTTATGTTTTTAAAGCTGGAAAAAAGAGAGAGGAAATTCTGTCAAAGAAACTGTCGTCAAAGAAAACCAAGGAACCACCAAGGGCTGTGGAAGGCACGGGTGAGATAACAATGGATAAAGAAAAGAAGACAAATTACCAGACCCACTACATTCTGTAAAGCTTTGTTAGTTCTATATTTTTGGAAAACGTCATGCTAAAATACACAGTAACAGGAAACGGGGAGAGCAATCGCTCACGGGCAAGTTTCAAATTATTCTTGATGACTTGGGTTGTAATTTCCACTTATATCATAACCCACCGTGGAATAAGCAAGCTTGGTCTTGCTATTTGTAAAACTTTTGTGTTTAGGGAGGGTAAGTGAAGAAAACAAGAATAATTTATTAAACGATACCAGTGCGTGAGCTATGCGGTCTGCAGGGTTGGTGAATTACATGCTGTAAAATCAGTGTTCCATCTGTAGAAACCAGAGGTAAAGATTTCAATCATGAATCAGTGTAAAATATATATATAAGGAATGAACTTAAATTCCCGCATAAGTATTAATGAAAATAATATTTTTGCTGCTTTCTCAAACAACAGCTTTAAAGATTCCTGACCTTTTCTGGTCATTTGAAGATTCAGCTGGTGGAGTATCCCATGATGCTATACACAAGACTGTAGCGCGGTTTCTGGGAGGCGCGAAAGTTGTCTCAACAAGCGCTCGCGGACATGTAGCCAGCACCAGCACTGCAAGGGGATGGATATCGCTTGGAGATTACAAAGGTAATACAAGTAATGATATGCATCCTATTGAACGGGAAGTTTAACCAAACTACTTAAAACGCGCCTTTAATTTTCCTCTTCAATTCCGTTCCCACCGCTAGCCATTGTATGAGGTTGTTTTTCTTTATCTTTCTTACCTCTAGTTTTAGAAGTAATAGTAACAATAATGTCTTTATTCCTCATAAGATAAAAACTACGCATCTTATGTTACATATTTACAAGATATATCAGCAAATACAAAATTCAATAGAGAAACTGTAGTACTACGTTACAAATTAAGATTGTATCTGTACATTAGTCTAGTAAACTTTCTGTATTTATTAAGGTGCGGCGCTATTCTTACTGCCGGCGAAGATCTATGGCCTTTGTCTTAGGAACCTGCTAACGAAGCGGGTGGGTACTAAGTTGAGAGATTTTCTTAAAAGCTTTCCGGTATTGTTTTTCTTGTATAAATCGTATTATTTAATCTGATATTTCGGTTTTAGTTTACTAGTTTCTAGACCAACTACAGAAATTTCAGTTCAGAATTTGTATGTATAATTTCGTATCTCGTAGGAAAGTGCTTCAGTGACCCAAGTAAATGCAAACATAACGGCATGACAATGATGACTTCCCTAAAATTAAACAAGAGAAATCTGCATAAAAAGTTCAGTTCGTACTTCTTATCTAGCGGAGGGCAAACAACACAGGCTAGAGGTTTTGCCTTCCTTCATCTTGCGAACCGCTACATCATCATACTCAGCACACACAACAAACAGTGGAAGATAGAAACGCGCGATCTTCCACAAGGATGGATGAACGTGGCCTTTACTTGGAAAAATGACGATTGGCTTAAGATGTATGTGAATGGCAAGGAGGTAGCACGTGGGAAAGCTGTGACAGTTTCAAGGCCAAAGGATGCCTTCACTACTCTGGAAATTGGACGGCCAAACAATTCTCACTCACCTCATTTCAGAATATCATTAGAGATTGATAACTTTGTCCTGTGGGAAAGATCTCTTACAAGTGAAGAGATAAAAGCGCTGGCTAAAAAAGGTAAAATTGTTTTCATCTTTCCTCTTGTTCATTGAAAGTGAGTAAATAAATAAATATAGCCGGGTTACTTTTGTGTGAAGACACTATTTTAGGGTTGTTAGATGCTCGACTATTGCATCTATATGTTTTTATGAGGGTAAACTGGTTGTTGTGTGCTTTCCACTGTCGTAATATTGCCATGAGTAACAGTGTTTCTTTATTAATCGGAGTTCCTCTTAACCCGATGTCCATCTATATTTGTAAAGGAATTTGACAAGTAGCAACCGAGCATCTTTTTGTATCCAAATTCATCTTTTATTCTAATAAATCTCTTATTTTTATCAGAAGCAGGAAAACCTGCCCTGAGAGATACAAAGAAAGAATAAATTGCTTTACAGTGGAAGAAAAAGGACACTGAGATCAAGGACGAAGAACTCAGATCTGATGGGCATGACAGTTACAGGGCTTAAACGAAGATGACTGTATAGCGGATTCCTCTCTAAAGAGGACAGCTAGGGATGGTCCCAAGTTACCCGGCAAATTTCATATTGTTCTCTCCAAGTATTGCTGAGGCGGACGCCTCTCCGAGGCCAACAGTTTCAACTGCTACGAATTATGTCCGGCTGAGGCAAAGTTGATTGTAAAAAAGCAATGTGTATATTTTCCCCTCTAACACTGTAGTTACAGTGATTATTTACGTGAGAATGAACGACACTCCTTGTTGTTTAGAAGACTGACCAAAATCTCTAGCGAGGTTTTTTTGATGGAAACTTTAAAAGAACGAGCTAACGTCTCTTTCAAGCTGAGCACCTCACGTAATAAAAGATCTGATAAGACATATGCCTATTCCTCATCCCCAACCACCCGCCCAACCAATGTATGTGCCAATGGTGTACTGGCGGGTGCGATGTATGAGCCGACGAATTTCATTTATTGGTCAGTGAAACTCTTTAAAAAAATGTTATTCTGGTTCCCAGTCCTAACAAAAAGCGATTACGCGACGAACCTCAGTATTAAGAAAGAGAAAGAGAGAGAGAGAAAGTCTTACGCGATCCAGTAGCCTATGAAATAACATGAGATACCGACCTGCCTTGAACAATTTGTCGAAACGCTACTCTCTGGAATTAAGAATCTGCTTTGTTTAGCTAGTTTTAACATGTACCCGCCAAAACGCAGGATGTTAGTCAATGCGAGGCAAAAATCAATTTATCTTGTTAATTATTTACAGTACGTGCCCATTCTTGCGTGCGAACGTAATTTTCGGAGAATGGAAAGAGGAATGTTTTATAAACAATCGATTATTTTGTGGATTGAAAAATAACTTTTTCTGAAGACAAAATTATCGAAATGTGGAATGACGCACATATCACTTAATCATCGCCAAATAACAGGTTTGTTTTGGTTTTGACGGTATTCACACCTTTTTTTTCCGATATCATGACAGACTGAAGAACAGGTCGAGTTCATATTTTTCGTTATCAATGAAGTCTTGATTTTGGACTCTCAACAGTATTACATTTAGCGTAAAACTGAGGAGCTTGTCGAATCTATCCATGGGCGACAACAGGATTGTTCGTTTTGTGTTAGTTGTTTTTATGTCAGGTAAGTGCCTTGTTCTATCATCCTCTATTTGCTCTTGCTCAGACATTGTCATTATTCTTCCAGCTGAAGGTGAACCTTTATTTAGCCAAAATGATATTTTTGAATAAACTTTTAACAACAGGACTGCTTTCCTCTCCGAGGGTGCCCATAATACACCTGCACAAGGTGAACGGGTCGTCCTATGGCTCTGGAAACCTTTCAAGACAATAAAACCATCAATTATAAGTTGAGAAAAAATGCAAACAGGAAAATAAAAAGAACTGATGATTGTAGAAAAGACAATAGGTGAATGCAAACATTCACGTTAGAATTTGTGCATTGGTCTTGTTTCGATTTGGTACAACAAGTCGCACATTATAAACAAACATATGCGCTGTAGTTAGTGAGTACGCTTCCTTATTCTATAAGTGAAAAGTGTCATCCGAGGGGTTTACAGTTGTAAGGCCCTTGATCACTCACCTCAAAAACAGTTCCTTCCAGTATTTTTGAAAGTTGCTCAGTGGTTTGTTGGTAGGCACTGACTCACCTGAGAAAAGAAAGATAGCGACTTTTTGCTCGAGCTGTTAACCGATTAATGATCTTACCTCAACCCATACAAACCAAACGGTTCCTTGACCATTCGGAAGATCCCACAGCAGCACTGGAAGTTCAATATCAAACTAACAACTTTCTTTTTTCCTTTCAGTAGGCCTCAGCTGTGGCAAAACCGACGAAGACAAGAAACGATTGACTTCACTTGACTTAGAAGCAGGTACATGAACGGAAAACCGTAAAATAGCAGGGTAGCACTCAGCGTGGGGGGGGCTAGCGTCGGCTCTTTAAAATAGAGTTTGTTGCAGAGGTTTCTGTATCTGTAGAAAAATGGCTAATAGTATGCTGCAGAATATTTGGCAAACGATCACCTCAGAGACTGAAACAGTTGGAAACGGCTTCAAATGCAATGGAGAAACAATTCTTTGAATTCATGGGCCTTATATCTGTGGGTATTGTTGAAGGACGACGGTGCAGAGCGGCATACGAGTATGCTGCAAAGGTCGGAAGATAGTAACCGCTGACTTCCAGTTGCGGGAATCGTGTACAAAACGATGCGATACTAGCTTGGAGTAATCCGAGAGAACTGGCTAGACAGACCATCATCGACTGTGGTAATAATGGGTTATTACTCCCTGTGTTATAGAAGGCTAAAGACTGAGATGCTCGTTAGGTTTGATGCCGTGGTCAACGCAGGGCATTACCTCAGTTTAGGGAATAGCAGCATGGCAGTTTAGAACACAGAGAATACGAATGAGTAAAGTTGTTACTCAACTTATCTTGCGTACTAACTTATATAAACGTTTTTGTGCTAGATAAACAAGTGACAATCTGTTCAAGTGGAAAGAGTCCACTGACTTGCGAGTCCCCTGGCTCAGCAATAGCTGTAACAGGGGTATTCTGGGGACGAGTGTCCCCCTATATTTGCCCATCGGAAGATGGCGATCCGGTGACAAATTGCCCTACCGCCCCGGAAGCGAGTAACATTGTCAGAGGATTGTGTGAAGGAATGGGGAGCTGCGTTTTGGAGGGGAAAGCTGAAAAATTACAAAATGGGAAGCACTGCTACGGAGTCCAGAAATACCTTCTTGTAAACTACACTTGCGTACCCGCGAAAAAGGAAGTTATTCTGTGTGACTCTGAGAGATCTATACTCTTCTGCCCTTCCGATTGGTTACTGAAGGTTAACTCGGCTTTCTGGGGTCGCGAGCGAACTGATGTTTGCCCATCAGTTAAAGGACAGCAGCTTTGTTCTGGGGCATCAGAAACTATCTCCAAACTGAGAAGCAGATGTAACAACATTCCCTTCTGCTCCGTGAAGGCTTTCTACAAGGAACTACAGAATGGTGGCGAGAACTGCCCTCAAGTAAATAAATACCTTGTTGTTAACTACAGCTGTCACCCCAGTCCTGACATCCGCCGACGAGGACAACTTGGACTCATTCCTATGTCAGTTTATCGCAGTCTCAGAATCAGGTCAAAGATCTGGAGTCCTGATGATCTGAAAAAGCATTCCAAGGTCCAAAGATTACGCAAGAACAAAAAGAGACAACAGTAGCCGTGTCTACTGCATCGTAAATGTCAGCCTCTTCATAAAACATTGTTTTTGTAATTTTTACTCTCGATTGTAGTGATATACTTGTTGGAAACCATTAAAATAGATCTCTATTATCCCCAGTGACGAATCCAAGGGAGGGGCTAGGGGGGGGGGGGGTCTGTCCCTCCTTCCTAGTTTTGGATCAAAGCCGAGAACCGCAGGGCCGAGGTGCCAAAAACCGTGAAAGGGCCAGAGGGTTTTGAGACCCCTCCCCCCCCTTTATCTAAAGGTCCAGTTCCGCCACTGATCCTAGCAATAACACAGTAGTTTGTAACTATTTGAAATAAATAAACATTTTTCCTGATTATGCAGTTATCTGAAATTCATTGCGAATAGTAATGAGTGTCTTGTCTTCCCTAACATCGTAAAGGTGGCTTTCACCAGCGTATTCATCTATCACGCGTTTAATATGTTGCACTTGACGATAATTTCATTGTAGGAAAGTAACGTGAGCCGTAAACTCGTAAATTGGGGACCAAATAGGCTAATGACCCAGTGCTAAGTTATCAGTGCAACCGCCACTGCTGCTCCCCTTAGAATGTGGCACAAGCCTATGACGGGTTCCCCCACCCCTCCCTATTACTTTCATCGTTCTTCTCTATCAGCATTGTGATCAGACCTTATATGAGTGCGCGCAAAACGTGGTACTTTGGATCTAGGGGATCAATACACTGAATGTCGTTCTAAGAACGACACAAATTAAATGGCATGTTTCAATGCCAAATAAATCCAGTAATTTTTGAAGTATTTTCTTAGCCTCTACCTGCGGCCGGCTAATTTTGTTTTTTTGTTGTAATGTGTGAAAATTAAAATTGATTTGATTTGACATTTCCACAAGAGAGTCATCAGATAAAAAGGGAGACTTGCGCAAAAGAAGAATAACCTTAGAACAGTAGTGGAGTGAGGCTGCATTCCTGAGACTCTTTCTCGTATCTTCCGTGGATTTCGTGAGATAAATACATTTTCTTGCTCTATTTATACTAACGAGGTAAAGTAGGGCGAAAGCGAAACTATCTCACGATGGATAGCTTCACGGATGACAATATGCGAGAAAACGATATCTAATTTGGCGTCAATGGTTGATAAAATAATATATTCAGTCGGTTCATGATCCTGTATTATAACTGACATCGGCGAGCTCCTAACGAAAAAGTCATATCCACAAAGGCAGTTTAGATTTCTGACAAACTGGTTGAATGATTTAGAACAGTGAAGGTTCAAGGTGTTTTCTGTGTAACCACTGTGGACCACTGAGGCTTAGGATAAAAGTAGATATTAGATCACCCTGCTCTTGTTTCTAGTGGAGAGCTGAAAGCCTACACGGCCTCTGTTGCGTCATGCATTGTTTCATTATTAAATATTTCCCCGTGAGGTCATAGGGAACAATCATAGAAAAGAGAAAAGAAAAGGCGGATGTGGAAAGAGGTATGCTTTTGTTTTTCTTTAAATCGCCTGTTTTTTTGTTGTTTTTTTTTTTGGTATTTTTTTGTTAAGGGTAATTTGATTTTATCAGTTGGCTGAAATATGTCTACCAGCTCATAAAGTGTTGATTTTGACCTGTGATTTCACCAGGCATGAAGGGTGACCAATCACAACTAATTTAATGACTTTCCCTTCTTCTGCAGTTGTGATTTCCCTTGGAGAATGTTTGGTTTATCAAGAAAATCATACGTTTGTTATTGTGGTTTAGCCTGCAGTCTTATTATGAATACCAGCAATATTTTGTCTAAGCGTTTACGTAGAGTTCTACTTCATTCTGTCGGCAGCATGGTTTAAGATTTATCGCAATCAACTGGCATTTTCAAAACGGAACTTCTGGGCTTAATAACAGTCCGCATTGAAAGAAATGCAATTTAGGGAGTTCAAATGAACAGCTCTGACCCGTGTTTTACTATTTACTGGTTAAACAAATTATGACCTGTCCTTGTGATTTTCACCACCCGTCACATAGTTTGTCTTTATGCTTTCTTTCCTCAAATGATCATGTAATTCGAAGTTCTGAGCGATAAAATTGCACTTTATCTTCTTTGAAAAGGACCATAATGGGAACTAGCTGTGTTGCGTACCTGGTGATTGTGGGTTTGGTCACTGCAGGGCAGGCGTATGTACAGGGTAAGTCAAAACATCTGCTGTCTCAGTTGCTAACGTTCAAAGTGGTTCATAGGAGCTTCACGTTCTAGGGAAAATTCAGTCAGTTTAATTACGAGCTGTTTATTGAGTAGAAGTAAGAATTAATCAAACTCCTTAGCTAGCGATAGAAAACGTTTGCAATAATCGGGTAAGGAATATTCGGCTATATTTTCCGAGTCCTTACTGCTACAGCGAGAGCCGCTCGATAATGACCGTTCCTAGCATTCTACGTTTTTATTATGCTTCATTGATTTGTCATACAGTCTCTCTCTTATCCGTCTCCATAGTTGCCTTCCCAAATATAAAGCTTCCGTGATATATAAAATTATAATGTTTGCTCTCCTGTTGACCAGGTGGTGTTCACAGTCAGGATGCCGGGGCGGGCCTGAGTCAAATTGACTTAGAATCTTGTGAGTGACATTGACGTTATCCTTTATTGTTGGACATTCAAATGCATTTGTTACTTTATCCATTCTTGCCTACATTTATATCAATGACACTAATAACACATTTTGTTTGTAGCTAAAGAGATCACAGTGTGTACCACGCAAAAGAAACCGCTGAGCTGCTCATACCCAGGCTCAAACATCGCAATCACCGGTGTATTCTGGGGTCGAAAGTCTGCGAGTATATGTCCATCGGATGATGGTGATACTCAACTGGATTGCTTCACCGCACCGGAATCAGAAGGCATCGTGAAGGGCAGGTGCGAGGGAAAGGAATCTTGTGAGCTAGAAGCCAGACATGCTCTGCTGCAAAATCCTGGCTCGCAACATTGTCCAGGTGTAAATAAATACCTATCTGTAAACTACACATGTGTGCCTGACGCAAAAGAAGAGGTGATGTGCGATTCGGAGAACTCGAGTCTCACTTGCCCCGCCTCATGGAAGATTGGGGTAAACTCAGTATTCTGGGGACGACAGTCAACAACAGTGTGTCCAGCGGAGAATGGACAGACCATGTGCACGGGAGCACCAGAGAGCCTTGGAATTGTGAAGAAATCATGTGACGGACTAACGAAGTGTGACGTTCATGCATCCTATGATCAAGTACAAAATGGTGCTGAGAACTGTCCTGGAGTTCAAAAGTATTTGATCATAAATTACAGTTGTAAGCCGCACCCAAACATAGGTATGTATGCATGCGCACAACGTGCTTCTACTTCTGGTAAGGACCTGCAGCCATCAGTCGGGAACGGATTGTAGTTGAGCAACAGATCGATATGTTTTCATTCAAATTATCTTTGGTCTGAACCCGCGATCACCTCAGAGAGGTATGCAGTGCTCATTAGAAGGTGTCTAAGCTGTTTTGGCTTATAGCAGTTGATGCTTAACAAGAGCACTGACCTTAGACCTTGAGACAAGACTTTTATTTCTTCCACGTCTTTATTAAATTTCAGGAACTGAAGAGGATGCCATTCAGAATGACCAGGAGCCAGTAATCAAAGCACCTGCCAAGCCCAACCCAGGTCTTGCACCAAATGTTGTAAGTGATCTAAAGCAACTTGATAGCGGACAACAAGCAGACAAAGTACCAGCAGAGGAAGGCAACAGTGTTATCGGGGAAAATTTGAATATCGGACGGCTAGGAATGGGGGGACTTAAAGCCTTAGAAAAAATCAATAATTTGATTAAAGCCTCTGCCGAGTCACCGGATGGAGAGGAGGGTGGAGCGGAAAATGGGTTGACAGATGCACAAGCGCAGGCAATCGAGCGTATGATCATTGAGGGAATCCATCACATCAAAAAGAAATCACCAGATGGGGCGGGGACACAACGAGCTTCAATTCCCCGCCAGAAAAATACACCAACTAGAATCAACAAAGCCTTTCCAAAGTTGCGACTACCGGCAAAAGCGAAAGGCGTCCTAGGAACACTCCCATTAAAACCTGTCCGAGCAGAAAAAAAGGACTCCGAAGATGTTCCGACAACAGTCCAAGTAGGAGTTCCCAGGCTCCAAAAGGATGGACCAAAACAGAAAGGGGCATCACAAGCCAACCAAGTTGAGACCAAAAATACTGTAAACCAAGGGAAAATACCCTTATTGAACGAATTAGCCCAGGGTCCCGGTAAAATGAGGCCCGTTCCTGTTCTAAAAGGCAAGTTTGTAGACGAGAGAAAGAAATCTAACCCAGAAAAAATTCGGGGTCTGGGTCTTGGGATTGCTGGAACAGGAAATTCGCCATAACAGACACGTGTTGAAAAACGCGGTCATGTTGTAAATAGAAGGCTACTTTCGAGGCTGCTGCAATATTGAATAAGGTTTCTTGGTTTGATGATTGGTACTAAAAACCAAGGAATCAAAACGCTTTAGCAAACTGGCATGCGAAGTGATGCGTATTTTGTATAATAATAGCTAGAATCCTACTTAGATCATTGAAGTTCCTCTTTTTGGTGGTGCTTGTGTGTTAAGCTGGCGTACATAATGCAATTATTTTCAAATCACGTAGCCAAAACATATTGAAAATTAGCGTTTTAGAACTGGAAACAGCTATGGAAGGCTGCCCTCAGGCTCACACTTATACGGCTTTCTTTGCATTTTGCAGTAAAAGCACTGCCACCCAACTGAGTACACTATTGTATCCATTCCGTACAAATTCAGGCTAATTTCACTTTTGAACACAATCAAAAAGGTTTTCTAGAAAATGAAGATCTTCCGAACAGACGGTTGTACATGTTGTGAATAAAGATCGAATAAATCGACAGTCTCCGTGTTTTTATTAAGCTGATTTGTTAAGATTTGTTAAGTCCTGTGATCTTTGTCTTTTGTGGTTTTATCGCTGCGGCCAACCAAGCCAAAATTAAAAGAAAAGTATCAACTTTGTCATCTCGTAATCGTACGAATGACAATTGTACAAGGCCTAAACATTATCTGGGTCACAGCTGTTTAGAGTTACATGTAGTTGTAAGATGATGCTAATCAGACTCGGTTTATCAAACGGAGGACTCGCCACAAAAGCTCAATAGGTGCGTTCTTGTTTAAGTTCATTTTTTCAGTTGCCATAGTTTATCGTATGGCGCGTTGTCAGTTGCGTTACGATCAGAAGACCACCCCTGAGTTTCAGTTTGGGATGCAAGTTAACCTCGATAAAGAATTTTAGCCCGGGCGCGAAATTTGTAATTGGGCGGGAAAATTTGTCGGGTAGCGTAATTCACTAAAAAGGGCACCGAAGATGAGACTGTTGAAAATAGGCGCGCTGCTTTGCTATTCACTTATTTGGAATGTCTCTGGCATTTAGCTCTCTACTGGGCATAACTATTGATTTAGTATCTGCATTGGTTGACTGATCGATAGAGAAGCTTAGGCGGTCTTTTCAACGTCATCCACAAGCAAAACTAGTCATCATCTTCATCATTCTTCTTCTGGGAGCTTTTCCGTATATACCTATAGTTGTTTTTTGGCTGCACCTCCTTCACGTAGTTCCCTAGCTGCATTCATCTGGTAAATCAATCCTTTAGATTCTAACAGTCCTAGGCACTGGAGCAGTTTTCTGATTCAGCCAACATTGACAACAAGTCAATCTCTGTCAGACACCTAATCAGATCTATAATCGTTCGTCATTGAGATCATGATTACTATTGCCTTTGCCGATATCATTGTCTCCATTTTATCAGTTATCATTTTTAGCCTAGTTGTTTTACATTATTTCTTAGTTATCTCAGTACGAAATTTCTGTTTTTCTCGGCTCCTACTACTGCGCGTAGCTGAAATAATTTCTCGTTCTATTGAATCTGCAGTAAAGGCTTGTCAGATCATAGGTAACTAAGAGATCATGGTTTTGTTTTTTTATTTATCATCAGGCGCGGCTGCAAAGTTACATTTGCGCTGTCAGCAGTTCGTTTTGTAGATCCCAGGTAAGAAGAGTTGTTTTGAAATTAGGAAAAACTCTCAGAAAAGATCAGACTTTGTTAGTATTGCTTTACGGCTGCGTAGAAAATAAAATCGAAAATTTCCAGGATTCAAAGTACCTGTACGGCCAAGGCCTGATTAAACAGCAAATCTCATCATCAGTTCTGTAGTAGAAAACAAGACTGACAAGTCATGTTTTCTCGGCTTTCCCTTCGTGGGTATAAGAAGTTCTCTTTATGCAAGGAGTAAACATCTGGATTTGTCATGAGTTTAGTTAGGACTGTTGTGAGCACTTAAATTGATACTTAGTTTGGTGATCATAAATATTTAAGTGTAGCATTGAAGACTCTTTTTCACCTTGTGACAAATTAACCTTCAGCTGGTACTGAGGTCAATGTAAAGTTATTTTCTGTAATTCACTACATTTGACAACAAATGATAAGTACACCTTAAGGTCGTATTAAAAAGACAGACGTAAAGTCAGCGCAAGATGTGAGAGGATGTGGACTGAGAATGAAGGAACATTTTGTAATCGTTTGGTGGCTTCTTGTTGCTTTATTGATCGGTGGGGCGGAATCGACGGGTACTCTTGATCAGCTATCAGGTAAGATGTGATAAACACCTCGTTTGTTGTGGTGAAATACGAGTCCGTCAGAGGAATGGTGCGTCAGTAACGTGTAATGTAAATTGAAGTGAAGGCTTTTAAATTAATAAGTGAATAAAATAAATTGAAGACAAATAGCAGTTTTTCTCTTTGAGTTTGGATATAATTAACGTAGATATTGTTTTACTTCAGTGAACTGAATTAAAAACGGAAAGATTGGTGTATATAATAGCATTTGTTTAAAACTTACTGTGAAAAGGAAAAAATAAGGTTTGCTTGAGGAGACAAAACAAAAAAGGTTTCACAGACTGAACACGCCAGATTTAGTCCCTGAAGTCTGACTCGGGGCAGAATGTTTAAAAGGGAAGAACTCATCCTTTTGTTCAGTGTTTAACCCCCATCTCCAATCTAGACTACACTACACTAGAAATATTATTTGACCAATAAATTAGTTTCTGCTGAACTCTTGTTCAGTTTTAAATTTGCTTTGTATTCCCCTGCAGTTCGTACACAAACACCTGGGGCAGTCAGCCGAACAAGAAGTGAAATTGATCTACAAACAGGTAAGTCACTACACACACCTGCCGTGTGTCATTGTACTCTCAGTCCCATTATCAGTTGTGGACGATAGTCCTGCCGCTACCATTAGAACGTTATATGCTTATGAAAAGCCGTAAAACTTCGGACTTGTACAGTAACATCCAAACATTGACAAACGTTCTCGCGGTCACGGTGACAAGTCAAGCTGATTTTTCTTCTTGCTTGCAACATTCTGAACTGAGACGTTTTGAATTGTGTAGTATGAATTTGTTGCTAAATAAATTTGAAGTTTGAAATTATGGTAGTACCCTCTCTTGTTCTTTTGTATTTCAGAGAAGTCCGTTGTCATTTGCGCTGGTCAGAACAAATCCCTCGAATGCTTCTCCCCCGGTTCAACCATTGCCATACAGGAAGCTTTCTGGGGCCGCCTGTCATCAGAGATATGTCCCTCAGAGGATGGTGATCCAGTGACTAATTGCCTCAATGATCCTACGACTACCCCTATCGTACGTAATCTGTGCGATGACAAGGAATACTGCGAAATCTCCGCTCGTCATAATGTACTACAACCCCCAGGGGTTAAACACTGCCCAGGCGTTAATAAATACTTGGCTGTTAAGTACACGTGCATGCCAGAGAAACACAAGTTTGTACTCTGCAATGGCGAGACCACAGAGTTGACCTGTGGACAGGGATGGAAAATTCATATTATGTCAGCTTACTGGGGCCGGGATTCACCCTCCACCTGCCCTACGGCTCTCGGCAAGTTTTTCACTTGCGCAAACTCAGCAGATAGTGTTTTGGTGTTGAGGTCACGGTGTTCTGGAAAGAAGAATTGTATTGTAACTGCGGATGATCAACATCTGAGTAACAGTGGGAACCACTGTCCAGGGATAGATAAGTACGCTGTCATCAGTTACAGATGCCAGCCTCACGTGGATAAACAAGGTGGGTGATACCCTAATTAACATTTTCAACAGGCCACTTCGTGATCCAACTAGGTTTTCGGACGTCTCTGCTTGGTTTGTACCATTGGCCCCCATAGGAAAAACGTAGTATGTCGCTTAGAGGGGACGTTAATGGGAGACTTAAAGTTGTTTATCCGCTGTTTATCTTTGATCCTCGACTTTCCAGCCTCCTCTTTTTTCCCTTGACCAGAAGTTAAACTCCATCACTGAATACGTTTAATAGTTGGAAAGTCCTAACGGTCCGTTTTCTGAGATGAAAACAATTCAATCACGGCATAAGAACATTCGCTTATACAGCTTTATCCTTTCCTTAATCTGTTTATTTTGGTAGATGCACTCGATGGCAGTGACAAAAATCTTCCTGCACTGCAAGAAGATGCAGTCCATCCCGCTCTGGATCTAACATCAAACGCCAAGAACCTTGCACCCCCGTCAACAATGAACTTGAGCATGTTGCTTCCAGTTCCACAAGGGAAAGCTTCTGATAAGCTGAAACCAATAATTGAATTCCTTGGGGAAGAAAGCCAAGGAAAAATTCAAAAGAACTCGTCATCACTTGGCGAAAATCTACCCATTCCTAAGGATGCTCAGCCAGGTGTAACAAGTAAGATGGACAGCTCTGCTTCCTCTCAGTCTGAAGATGTCATCGTACCCTCCATACTTGCCAAACAAATGGGCATATCATCATTTTTGGAGCAAAGTCTGAGTTCTGGGACTTCACAGAAATCATTGCAAAACAATAACTTAAAGATGACCCCACCAAAGACGGTGGAGGTATCCCCTAATAATACAGAGGAGCTGGTCAAAAGCTTCCTTGAGGGTAAATTTGGACAGACCCTTGGCAAAAACCTTTTGAGTCTTGGTTCACTTTCTGATGTATCATACAAAAACTTAATGGAACAACATTTTGGATCTAGCATAAAGGCCACCTCAGCCCCAGCCACACAAACTCCACCAAACGAAGATTTGATTTCCAAAATCGTTTCAGGTTTGGTACATCAATCTACTGAGCACGGTACAACGAGTAATTCAGTTGTGAACTCAAAGAACGTTAGTGAGAACAAAATCTCACAAGGCGTCAAACCAGGCTCTGCTCAGGTAACAAACAGTGTATCTTCGCCTACCATTTCTATAGGAGATCAAGTTTTCTCACTACATGACTTATCAAATGCTTTAAATCACGACAAAGACAATGAAGAGCATGCGCAAAGTATAACAAACATTACTAATGCAATTGTAGGATCTATGAAAGGTAACAGAAAACATTCTGTCAAACAAAAGAAGAAAGCCAAAATCAAACAACTTTCAGAAAAGATTGCGACATTGGAAACTCTAAGTGATGCTTTAGACGCCTTAACGGCGAAACTTTCATCAGACGAAAAACCAGAAACCAATCTAAACGATGATTCAGTCGCACAGAATATGAATGAGGGAGATAGTCCGGGAGGAAAACATAAAGGCCACCACTCACATCATCATCATCGCGAGAAAACTCAGTTGGAAGAGGATGTGGATGTGTTGGGAGCTCTTTTGTCAAGGGCCAACACACATTCAGATTTACTAACGAAAGCTGATGACAATCCTCAAGTCCAAAAAGACTCGAGCTACATTGTAGGGATAAAAGGTGAAAAATCATTGAACTCAGGGGACCTTGAAAACCTAGAAACGAAAATCAATAAAGCAATAGAAGTGACGGAGAGTATGGGAAGACAGCAGGATGCAAAACAAGCCAAATCGAAATGGTTGCCTCTTCTGTTAGCAGGAAAACTCATTCAAGAAGGGGCTCACACACGACAGGAAGTGACATCAATTCACACCAACCATTCCAAACCCGAAAGATCCCTTTCTTTAAAAGACAGCAAGATTCATGGTTTGGAAGAAATTCTTATGAGGGTCATTGACAATGCATTAAGAACAGGTTCATTAAACGACTTAGTTAAAAATTGGAATCGTAGTGGAAGTCCATTTGCAAAGATAGCTCAAAATATATCACTATTTTTACAGGGTGATAAATATTTAAAATTGCCACTTACCAGAACGGTGAACAGCACAGCTGTTACGACTTCACTTGCAAGAAAACCAACGTCAAAAGGTACTTTGACGTTTCGGCTTCTCAAGGGAATCTCAGGCTTTGATAAAACATCCTCGGCTAATAAACGTCTTTTCACTAAGGCTGTTAACGATATTCTTGGAGAAATTACAAAACGCCAAAATGGAAATTCCTCAGACCATTCATTATACGCAACCACCGATACGCTAACCGACTTCAAAGGCGTATTATTGGGTGGAAGAATCAACAAGCTTATTCCGTCTGAGGATTCCATAGCTGCTACGCTGGGTACTAAGATTATGGCAGAGATTCTAAGAGATCAGGCCAAGGATAGTGTGAAGGCAAATTCACCTAAACAGCAAAATCAAACAATAGATAACAAAACCACGTTTACAAGCAACTTGACAGTTCATGAAAAGAGCCTCGAAAAAGAGAAACTTAAGTTCTCCAGTTATGATACGAGAAACATGTCAAGACACATACATAACAACACTTTAGAAGAGTTAATGAACAGCTTGTCAAAAACTGGGCGTCACAACCCCCCATCTCCAATTAATGAGAAACAAGGAGATAAGCACTCCCGCTTGTTACCACATTTAAGTGATCTCATGTCAGTAATCACAGCGAGCATTTTAGACATGGGAGATGTCGACCAGGAAAGCTCACCACATAAAAAGAAGACAACATTTCAGTACGATGAGAGTGGGAATGAAAGATTTCTCAACCGTCTGCCGAATGACCATACGTCGAGTGATTATTCTACAGCTGATATGATATTAAAGGGGCCAAATGACCACGCAGGCAAAGGAAAAAGTAAAGAAAAACGTCCAGGTCATCTACTCAGTTCATCTCCGGCTGCTGATACATTAACACAAAACAAGACAAGAGAATTAAACAATAAAACGGCCAGTTACAATGAGAACGCTGACCAAGGTGATCAGACTGTAACGCTTACTTTAGAAACAGTTGATGACACGCCCAGTCCCTTGAAACACAACCATGAGGACCCGAAGGGCCAAAATAATTTGCGTAGTAATAAAGTTCCACATCACCCCAATAACCAGGCAGCCACAACACTGGGGAAAATCAATTCCACCGTCTACAAAAACAGGGAACACTCCTTTCACGAAAGTGATGTCTCCACTGTGCTCTCTGAATTGAAAGTGAATGCTAAGAATCCAGAGCTTCCTTTACAGTCAGCTGTTGATGGGAAATTGATGACCATATTACCTTCTCCGGGAACTGGAGAGGATTCCAAAACAAGGGAAATCGTAAATCTTCCCCTGGGATTGCAAATGAATGCAATTGGGCGGTTAGCTGACACGAAAGACGAGGCTTCTGTGATTCCGTCCGACATGACATCTGTCTTGGCCTCCAGCACTGGTCTTACGGATAGGCTGGCCTTAGAGAGTACACAGAGGAAGTCATCTGGGGATAAAATTTTACCAGTGGCTTCAGATTTAACTTCCACAAGCGCTGCTATTACGGGAAGCGAAACAGAGGCCATTGTATCAAAAGCCGCAGCTTCTAAGACAGCTGGAGTAGAAACTCCCTTCAAAGCTACTCCATATAAAGATCTTCCCACAGCTTCTGAAGTGCGAGAAATTTCTACGTCAATTAAAGCTTTGTTGAAAATTCTAAACAGCTACTCTAAGAGGTTAAGGTTGGAGTATGGCGAAGATGATACACGCTCTGATCTGCTCCCAGTCCGAAGCCGCACAGCTGAGAAGGTGGCTAGTGAGGAAAAAACTAAGACTGAGGATACAAAGACTAAACAGGCCGGTAGAAGCAGCAATTTTGGAGATATTTTTCATGCCATCTTTCAAAAGGAAAAAAGTTTCAATGCTTTGATGAAACCATCAAGAACCAGCCTCGTCGACAGAAAGGTCAACAGTAAAAATCCATACGTGAACTTCCCGCAGTCATCACCACTCGCCCCAAACTATGTCGACAGCAGTAGCTTTGAACACATTCACGAACAGGCAAGCACCCACCCAGCTACCCAACCCAACTACAACTGGAACTTTGACTCAGTGCCGGAAACACACGCACAGAGTCCATTGGATGCCAACCCCACCAAAAGCAGTGTACAGCCTCAAGTAGGGACTGGTCCGTGGAGTCCTGGAAAGGAGGTCTCTCCAGTGATGGAAGAACTCAAAGATCTGAATTTACCTTCTATTGAGGATGACCCAACTGTGCGAGCAGTGCAAAAAATTGTGGCCGAGGAGAACTTGTACGCAAACCAAAAGCGAAAGGCAATTCAAAGACACGAACAACAAGTTTCAAGTGCACCAAATAACCATCCACCAGGAAAGCTTGGAATATTTGGCCGGAATACTATACCAAGTGGTAAGGGCAAAGGTCATCAGAGAAATACATTTCGAACGAACCAGGGAAAGAAAGAGATTCTTTCTGGAAAACGTAACATAAAGAAGAAACCGAATACAGGAGGCAGAGAAAGAAACGAAATTCCACATATTATACAAAACGATAAAAACATTTCCGGTCATCAGAAGTTGGGTATTCACCAGAGCAGACCAACGTCAAAAGAAAATTTCATTCGGAATGGAACCAATCAGAAGGAATCTCACAGGCAAAGGATGACGGGAAGGGATATGAAATTGACTCGACCTGTCAGCGGAAGCAATCTTCCTCACGGCGGCAGAAATAACAGCGTAGTGAACAACTCTGTGGGTGTAACCATCCACAGAAACAACGGCAATAAAACAAAATCTTCTCTAAACGAAGACATACAGACAATTCACTCAAACGCAATCTTGAACAGTACGGTCAAAGCTATGGCCCCTGGCAAACAAAAATATAAAGGAGCAGCATTGAGGGAGAAAGAAGGAGGAAATGATAAATCAACCAAGACTTCAAGCGCTGATGAGATAAAGACAGAGAATACAATAAAGAAAAAAAAATCTAGTGAGGACTCCGCCCAGAAATAATTGGATCCGTTCGTAGACGCAAAACTGTTTGACGCAAAGCTTGGTAACCCTGTTTTCCTCGACATATTACCGTGGAAACAAAAGAATTTATAAAAGAACTATAGATAGTGAGCTGTGATGAATGTTTGCTCAAGAATTATTAGCATTGCTATCATGATCATGATCATGATCATTTTTATGATAGTTATGCTTATTAGTAGTAACTCACCCTCAACGCATTGTCCTGTAATTACTCAGTATCTAATTGTCCAAACGTGAACGGGGATTGTTGTTGAGGAATCGCCGAGATTGCGTTGTTATACCTAACGTATTTCAACTTCTCCTCAATGACAATTTAAAGTCGCAGAAATTAAATGATGATATTAAATATAGCTAGCCAGCAGGCGTTTATTTCGCCGCGTCCTTAATTAGGTATATGTAAAGTGTATTCTTCGGTGGAGAGGGTTGGAGCAAGTCTGTGGTTCTTTTCTTTGTGTGTTTTTCATAACTTGAGCGCAGACCCGAATGCAGGAACGTTTTATGGCCTTCTCAACGACAAACGTGTAAGCTAACACAGTATCTCTACTTAATTTGAATTGAAATATTAGGTCACCTAGGTCGCCACCTGGCCTTATCTCGGTAACGATGTAACTCCCTCCCCGAATGAAAAACGAATCCGTTTCTTCGGTGTTCGTTAAAGTAAAAGTTAACTGGCATATTCTATACTGAAGAAACTCAGGTGTTTTTAGTCCCAATTCAAGTTGAGTTCAATGCTTTAACGGAAGACTTCTGGAACAGATATTCCAGCGAAACAAATCCAAATACCTGCCTTTATTACTTAGTCAGTGAAGGAAAAGGCAGTGGCCTTTCGACCAAAGCAGAAAAAAGTTGAGTAAGAGCTTAGTGTTTTTGCTTTTTTGCACAGCCGTTTAAAAACTGTTAGAATTATGATAATCTATGCTGCGCGGTGGACTGTTGTGATTGGTTGTGTTTACAATTAGTTTTATGGCATGCGTCGCCATGTTTGTGGTTCGCTTTTTGGTTCTGGTTGTTGTGCTGATGGTCAATAGCACGTGTTACAGCAAGTTGTAAGAATAAAGTCCTGAGAAATTGTAAGTCGGCCAGATTTTTCTGCTAACAAAAACTTTGGGAATGGCGAAGGAAATGCAGTGTGTTTACGGAAACTTGCTTTATCCCTGGTCAGATACATCTGTAACACTATGATGTGAAAATTGATGCCAATAAGTACAAAAGTAATTTCAAATTCCAGTTCTTTGTCATCCTCCAAAAGGTGTCGAATATTGACTGGCCTCATACAGTCAACTCTCTCATAGCGACCACTTCTCGTAAGCGACTACTTTATAAATAACCGTTTTGTTTCTCGGTCAAACGCTATTTCAAAAGCTCTCCCGTTAGCGTCCACCACTTTACGTCAGAAATTCGACATTTTCTTTTGTTTTCTGTTTCCAGTAAGCCACCACCAACATGATCACGTCTGATCGTTATAAATGATCACTCAAATGTCACAAAAGTCAAGTTTTTAATAACGTTGACCCGGAGTGTGAACAGAGAATAACAGTTTACACACAAAAATGATGGCTATGATTATATCTGTTGGTAAACAGGATTTGGTACAGTGATCTGTAGCAAAATCTTATACAAAGTATCAACAGTAGTATAAGATTTTCCAGGCGTTATTCGATGTGAAATATACCAGTGCCTGTAATCTTTTCCCTGAGCCTTATTTTACCTAAAAAGGTAATTTCTTCATGTAATCAGTTAATCTGTTCAGTTTTGGGTTTATTTTATTGATTTTTCTCCTAAGTGACCACTCTGTCGTGCACGAAGGATGGTCATTTACCGGAGAGTTGACTGCCGGGCATAGGCGAGGGATTTTACCTCGCTTCATTTTTTCTGTTCAAATGCCCAACCCAAAGGATGTTATCATTGTTCAGAAGAGTACAAATTCCCCACTAAAGGTTAAAGTCAAATGTCCCGACCCACAGCCGGGCTGCAATGATCAAAAGCCCCTGCCACGGGCAGACGTCTTACGTCAAATACCCCGCCTATTCCCGACCTCCCCCCGCTGCGGCTTAACATTTAATAGCTCTAACAAAACTGCGACTTAGCACCCACAAATTAGCCATAGAGACAGGACGTTATTCGAGACCGTTCAAGAAACCTGCAGAAAGAATTTGCCCAAGTTGTAAAATAGAAATGGAGGACGAATACCATTTTCTAAATACATGCCCTGCTTACCAGGAAAAAAGATGTTCGTTACTAGATTATCTGGAAAAAGAATATAGAATAAAAATAAGCAGAATGTCACCTAACAAAATATTAATGTTGTAAAGAACTAAGCGCCTTCTCATTAGTAACTATTGTCTTTTTTCTTTTCAAGAATGTTTGTTAGTTCGTTGTGCGTGTGGAATGTAGTTCAGCGTGCCAGTCAAGTAATTTATTGTAATATATTCGTTTTTAGTATTTAAGCCCATGTAATCGTTTTCAGTGTGCTTTTCACGTTCGCTGACGAACAGTTACGCCCTTCGGAAAGCAGTTACGCTTAGCGCAGTTGTATTGAATCTACATCGCCGAATTCTGTGCAGTTTCCTCCCAGCTACTAACAAATTTTTAACCGCTTTACAAGAATCGCTTTCAAGAACCGCGTACAACCGCTTCCAAGTACCGACTACAATCGCCTTCAAGATCCGCCTATCGTAACAACCTAAGTCCATTAAAGTGTGTTAAAAAGTTAGTAAACCATGCTGGAGTGTTTCTCTCCCTTGTGGAAGTTTCACATGTTTCTAGTAAACCCCCCTAGCGAAAATGCTAAAATACAAAAACTAATAGCAAAACATATATTCGAATGCTTTGAAAAAAGAAAAGGGGAAGACGGCAAAAAGTAAATACTCTAGGACTTAATCAGTTAATAACTTATTAGCCATATATATTTTTGTTGTCTGTAATTTTTAGTTATTTGGAAATCGTAGTTGATACACTATTTATTGTATAAGACTGCAAATGAAAACATGTCTGTCTGTCTGTCTGTAGGTGCATTATTTCTATAAAATATTCAGTATAAAGATCAATGCATGGTGTATACAGCTGTGTTTGCAGACATTGAATCAATAGTATATTGTTACATTTTATCGCAACTGAGGCGACTTCCTTTCTTACTGGATGAGTTCAGACACGAAAGTCAAGTAAATTGCACGAATTACAACTACAACATAATCTAAATTTGCAGCACATAGATCCACAATTCGAGCGGGGAGGGGGCGTGATAAAATAATGTTCCTTGTCACGTGTCAGGTGAAACAAACAATAGACTACCAAGTCAAGAAGTAAAATGGCGACTGGAAAGTATATTTTCTTCCTGATAGTCCTTGCTTGTGCCGTGGTAATACAGCCAAGAAGGCATTGTCATGGTCGGGATAAAGTTAGCGTCCAGTGTTTAGTAGGTCGAGGCTATATAAATAACGATCATTTAGGACGTCTGCTGCGTTATTTCGAACGTCACCACAGAAACATTGCTCGACTTCACAGCATCGGACAATCTGTGAATAAAGGTCAATTATGGGCCATGCAGATAACAGATAAACCACTCGAGAGAGAACCAGGAGAACCAATGTTTAAATATGTCGCAAATATGCACGGCAATGAAGTGATAGGGAGGCAAGTGTTAATCTATTTTATCGCTTATTTACTTGAAAATTACGGCCGAGATGAACGTATTACCAAACTAATTAACAACACTGATATATTTATTATGCCTTCGTTAAACCCTGATGGATTTAAGAAATCAAGAGAAGGAGTTTGTGGTGGAGGTATTGGACGTAATAACCACAACGGCGTTGATCTAAACCGTGATTTTCCCGATCAGTTCAATAATTGGAACAACTACGACCTTGATTCTGCACAACCGGAAACTAAAGCCATGATCAAATGGATACATGAAAACCCTTTCGTGCTGTCAGCAAATTTACACGGAGGGGCCTTGGTGGCAAGCTATCCTTTTGACAGCAATAAAGAACATCAGCAGGTTGGAAGATACAGTGCATCACCAGATGATCAAGTATTCCGACATTTAGCAAGTACATATGCCAAAAATCATAAAACTATGAGTACGAGTCGTGAGTGTGGTGAGTTTGAAGGGGGCATAACTAATGGTGCCTACTGGTATGATGTACTGGGAGGAATGCAAGATGTCAACTATCTAATAAGCAATTGTTTTGAGATCACACTTGAACTGTCTTGTTGCAAACACCCACTCCGCTCTTATTTGCCAATAGAATGGGAAAATAACCGTGAAGCCCTTTTAGCCTATTTGGAACAAGTTCATCGAGGCATCAAGGGATTTGTGAAGAATCCTCAAGGAGTTGGTATTCAGCATGCAGTTATTCATGTTCAGGGGATTGACCATAATGTAACAACAGCATCACATGGTGACTTCTGGAGAATTTTAGTAAATGGGATCTATACAGTCAGTGCTTTTGCTTCTGGATATGAGGGTAAAACCATCAGCAATGTTAGAGTAACAGATGGAGAGGCTACACAATTAGAGTTTGTTCTTATTAACGATGACAGTCAAAGCAATGACGTAAACGAGGTACACCCATATGTGCAGCACATTCCATGGCTTAAACCAAGACAATTATCCAAACGAGACTTGAGTTCAAATCTTCAATTACTAGATCCACATGTTCAAGTACCTTTTACAAGCATTCCAACTACAGCTGAAGTGTTCACTCAAGTTGTTAAAGACTGGGAAAAACCAAGAATCTTCAGACATCATAATTATAATGATATGGTAACATTTTTACGCACCTTAGCAAACTTATATCCAAACATTACTAGACTGTATTCTGTGGGTAAGTCTGTGCAGAACAGAGAACTGTGGGTGATTGAAATTACAGACAATCCAGGAATTCATGAGCTTGGTGAACCTGAGTTCAAGTATGTAGGAAACATGCATGGTGATGAAGTGATAGGAAGGGAAACTCTTTTACTTTTAAGTCAGTCACTTTGTGAGAACTATCAGAAAGTTCCTGCAATAACAGCACTTGTAGATTACACTAGAATTCATATCATGCCGTCAATGAACCCTGATGGTTACGAAAGGGCTACAGAAGGACAAAATTCTGGTCCGGGACGTGAAAATGCTAAAAATGTTGACTTGAACAGAAATTTTCCAGATCAATTTTTTCCCAATCTCAACGCCAATCATCAGCCTGAAACAACTGCTGTGATGAATTGGATCAAGGCAACTCCGTTTGTGTTATCAGCTAATCTTCATGGAGGTTCCATTGTTGCAAACTACCCATTTGATGACACACCATCTGGCAGAGAAGGCTACAGCCGCAGTCCTGATGATGCTGTGTTTCAGCAGCTAGCTCTCTCATATTCCAAAGCACATCCAGTCATGGGAGGAGGAAGGCCATGTCCTGCATATCCAGATGAGTACTTTCGGGATGGTATCACTAATGGTGCACACTGGTATGTCGTTAAGGGAGGCATGCAGGATTATAATTACCTTCACTCAAACTGTTTTGAACTCACCATAGAAATGAGTTGTAAAAAGTTTCCTGTTCAGTCCACATTGCAGTCTTATTGGGATGCTAACAAAGTTTCACTGTTGACATTCTTGTCTCAAGTGCATACTGGCATCAAGGGATTCATACAAAGTGAGACTGGAGCTGCAATAAATCATGCCATCATTTCTGTCTCTGGGATAAACCATGACATCTATTCTGCACATGATGGAGATTATTGGCGACTTCTCATCCCTGGACAATATTCTGTCAGTGTGTCTGCCCCAGGTTATATATCTGCTACTAAAAGCATTACAGTATCTCCTGGACTTGCTACAGAATTAAATTTTGTACTGACACAGCCAATCCCTTCTATGGTTCAAGCCCCCAATCAGACATTCACCACCACTCTGAACCTGTTTCCTGTTGAAAACCCCTCTGAAGGAGCAGATCACTCCTCACTGCCACCTTCTATTCCTGTTGTATCAAGACCTGTAGAAGTACAGTCAACTAGCACAACACAAAACACGATACAAGTTCCTATGTCATCTTCAACATTAGCTACAGTAGGTAGGTAAAATCCTTGGTGATTAAATCTTTGACTTCTCTTAGTGACATTATATAATCTGGGGTACAGATCACACAAGTTATGGAAATCATTTAAAATTATGGTCAAAAACTGTGTTGATGTTTGTATACCAAATGTAGATTGCAGATAATAGAACAAAAAATGGGCAAATGAAGTTTGACTAAATTGACACTTGAACACAGTTCTGTAGCATCTGATTCATCTCCAAATTTATAATGCTGTAATTGCATTACAGGGTTGGGAAGAACTCCTTTCAAGACCTAGTATATGATATTTTTCATATTTTTCTTTCTTTTGTTAGAGCACATGCCACAATTTTCTCATCATACCTACCATGAGATGACTTTGTTTCTTCAAGAACAAGCCAGCAAATGCTCTAGTATTACCAGAATGACACAACTTGGAAAGAGTCGTCAAGGGAAACCAATTTATGCCATGATCATGACAGATGCTTTGCAACAGAGTCATCAGAAACCTCAGGTTGGTCTCATTGGCAGCCTACAGGGTACAGATATCATAGGGAAAGAGCTTCTTCTAAAGTTGATTGAATACTTGTGCAGTGCTTACCAACAGAAACAAGACAGAGTGATCAGACTTCTTCAAACAACAACTGTTCACATTGTGCCAGCTGTTGATGTGGATGGGAATGAGAAGGTAACTGCTGGTGACTGTAAAGGAAAACTGGAGCCTAAAGATGACTTGTCCATGAGCTTTTATTACAACCTGAGTTCAGTACCAGTCAGCAGTGAAAAGGTCAGAAGTCTTATCACATTTTGAGCTGTTCATTTGTATCTCCAAGAGCACACAGAATTTGTTGTCTTATGGTGGCAATTGTTGTATTCTTTACAGTTATCCAAGTCTACTGTTGATGAGCCTCAAGAGGTCAACCATGTCAAGGCTTGGATAAAAAACAACAACTTTTCTCTTCTAGCTGACTTCAGTGGAGGAGAGATGGTGGCAAGGTAGGTATCAGAAATAAAACAGTGATAGCAAATTGTTGTTTCCCTTCTACTTAAGTTAAACAGTCAACAGGGCAATGGCTTTCTTTGTAATACATGTGGTTTATTGTTCATTTGAAATGGAGATTACAGTATCTGAGATCAATAAGACCTGTATTTGTTCAATGGTTTCTCAGGTAAGTCATGCTTTGAATTCTTTCAGCTATCTTATCTTGACTAGTGAATTAAGGTTTGAATTAACTGCAGCTGGGATTCAATTTATTTTTTCTTGCTTATTGAAGTTTTATTGACCAGGATTTCATCCAGTTAACGGTTGTCAGAAAGTTTTGAAGTAGGTGGCTATTTTGTCACATTATTCTAAGCAAGGACTCGAAAAGTCAGACGAATATTCCAGCAGAGTAACTGGCCAGGAAAACGAAGTTAGTGTTGATATTTGTAATTTGCTTTTTTCTGTCTGCATTTGACAACCCTGAGTAACTCATCTAAATTTGTACAACGTGCATTGCTGCACCTGGCCCTTTGATTGTAGTGCAACAGCGGTAAAAAAGGTCCATCATCATCATCATCAACTTTAAGTGTCAGAGTTACAAGCCGGCTATCTGGAAAAAGAGCCTACTAATTGGGGACATCTTGTCCATGCATGGTTACACCATGTTGGTATGGTATGTGCTTGTAGAAAAGAGAAATGTGTTTTCTCTGAATGGGCTAATTCGTTTATCACATTTAAAACAAATAAAATCAAAGGACTGAACCTCCCAAAACAGATTTCTCCTTTTTGTTTTCACAGATATCCAATGAGTTTTCCCGTGAGTGGCCGTGATCATGTCAAGGGTACAGTGATATTTGGTGCCTTGGTTAAAGAGCTTGCCCTTGCTTACTCTACCAAGCATCCCACAATGCACCTTGGAGAGAGTTGTAATGAATCTGCTGCGGGCTTTGATAATGGGATTGTAAATGGTGCCCAATGGAAAGACCTTCATTACACCATGCAAGATTATGCGCACTTGACTCTCAATATTCCTCAATTATCTTTCTTTATTTCTTGTTGTAAGTTCCCACCGGCTAAAGAGCTAGGTGACATCTGGGAAGCAAACCGTGAATCACTTTTAGCATTCTTGGGTAAATCTCATGAAGGCATTCAAGGTGTTATTCACACCCTTGACCACAGACCGGTCAACAGCTCCACGGTGACCATTAAAAGCTCGAGTGGTTCATTTGTCCTTAAACAACATGATTCAAGCTTTCGCCAGCTCTTGCCAAAAGGAAAGTACAAGGTCACAGCACATGCGCTAGGCTACGCAAGCGTGACGAAAGAGGTTATAGTAAAGGATGGCTCCGAAACTGCCCTGATGTTCAATTTGCATGAGAAACCAAGATTCTCTCATCACAAGTATGCGGCGATGGAAAGTTTTCTGAGAGATATATCGTCTAAATGTCCAAATATCAGCAGGCTGTACAGCATTGGGCAGACGGTGCAGTACCGTAATATCTGGGTTATGGAGATCTCTGATAACCCAGGGATACATGAACCAGGTGAACCGGAGTTCAGATATGTAGGCGGGGTACACGGCAATGAAGCAGTCGGTAAAGAAATGCTCCTGCTTATGATTCAGCACCTGTGTTTGAGTTATGGCAAAGATGATTTGGTGACTCGGCTGGTGAACAGCACCCGCATCCACATCCTTCCCGCCCTGAACGCTGACGGGTTTGAAGTGGCAACAGAAGGCAACTGCGTGTCCAATAAAGGAAGGAATAACGCAAGAGACGTGGATTTAAACTCCAATTTCCCAGGTATATTGTAGGTTGTAAAGTGTACTACCATGAGGGCTTGAATTGGACAATTTCAATGTTCTTGTCTGCTACAGAGCCGCAACTTGTCACAACTTGTGGCTATTGTTTCCTTTTCTCAAAAACTTTGACAGTTGAAAGCCTTGGCACACAAAGCCTCCACTACATACCTTTTTAACTGCTTTGACCTCTTGTCAAAGAAAATTTTGAACCCAGCGTGTTAGTTTGGGTTGGTAAAAGTTGACATTTTCGAGAACCCCAGTTGGCATCTGTTATTTTCAAAAAAGACAGATCATACGATATTGGCCAATGGAGACTAAAATAGTAACAGCCATAATTACAGTAAGAACGCCCTTAATTGTTAGTGTTCTCAAACAATGTTACTTCACAGGGGTGTACGACTCAGCACGAAAGACGTTTGAAGCCGAAACAAACGCGATAATGAAGTGGATGAAGCAGTACCCGTTTGTTCTGTCGGCCAGTCTCCTTGGGGGCTCACTGGTAGCACATTACCCCTATGATGCCCATCCGCAAGGTCGCTCGCTTCCCAACCCCACACCTGATGACGATGTCTTCCGTTACCTAGCAACCTCGTACTCCAACTCGCATCCCCTAATGCATTATGGGAAGCCATTGTGCCCAGGCCCTTCTGTACAAGAAAAGTTCCCCAACGGGATCACGAACGGTGCAGCGTGGGAGAGCAAAAGTGGTGGAATGAAGGATTATGTTTATGAGAATACCAACTGCTTTGAGATCAGTGTGCATATGGGCTGTTGTAAGTTCCCATTTTCTAAGGATTTAGACCACCAGTGGAAGGAACACAAGGAGCCCCTTTTCTTATTCATGTTTCAGGTAAGATATTCATTAACTTTTATATCTACCCGGATTTTTGAAAACAGGGTCGCAGGAAAGTTATACTAAGCCTTGTTTATTTTAGTACTGAGGTGTGTTTCCCCCTTCTATTCTTCTTCGTCTTTGCTTGTGCTGGGGGGAGCGACGATGGCAATTAGCTGATTAGTAAGAGAAAGTTAACATTGAAAGTTGAAATAAGCTCTTTCCTCGTCCCCCCCCCCCCCTACCCTCTCCCTCCTCCCTTTTAATACTCTTTATTTGGTCCCACTCTCTCTCTCTCTCTCTTTCTTAAGAAAATTTGCATGAATTTGAAATCTTAGCGTAGGCTTAGTTTCAAACGGAGTCAGTATATTTAGCTTTCCTGTTCACTTCCTAGAGCAAAGTTTTCCTTAGAGCATCATGAAGCTCAGTGAGGGAAAAATTCTAGCGAGATGCAGTATCTGCCTCGTCTAATAACCTTCGTGCGTATTTATGTTGTCGGGGCTATGAAGTCGACTGTTAGGCGCAGTGAAGGTTATTGTAGAGCTTTGCTTTCGGAGGTAAGGAGTCTTTAGCCTCAAAACGTAGGTGTCAGGGTTGATTTGTAAGCGCAGATGGTGAAATTGGACTTGACTTTTGACCAGGCTAAAGACTTAGTAAAAATTGAGCAAGAAACAAGGGCTTGACGGAAGTTCGCTTGAAATCGTTTTTCAACATCCGGGACTTCAAGTAACTATCAGGCGACGACAAGATTTGCCTCGGTATTTCTGCGCGAAAACCGTAAGTTTTTCCAGTTTCTTGACTTGTTACCGCCCTTGCGGCTTTAGCGATTCTATGCTAGTGATCTGATAAGTGATGTGATAATTTGAAGTGTCATAATGTGTGATTTCCGGCCTCAAATCTAGTCGTAACATTTGCCACATGTTTACGTAGATGTAATTTACCAAGAGCTTGCTGTTATTTGTGTTAGCCACCAGGGAATTCGGTTTAAAACGTTGCTTGATTTCGTGCAAATCGATGCCTCTTTCCGACGGCAACTTTGCTCTCGGCAAGGCCGACGTTTCAAAGCAAGATTTGGGCAAAACTGACACTACTGCCCACACGATAGTTCAGGTCAGAGGTTACGTCGATTTCATGTCTAATTATACAGCAAATAGCCATGTTCTTTTTTTTTTCCTTTCGTCGACACTGTAATCTGGTAATAAGCAAAAAGTTAAGTGTCCTTGTTGAACAACGGAGGTAATAGCAAAGGAAGTTCTAAAAAGCCTCGAATTTTCGTAGACCTGGTTTTCATAAGGTCGGGTATATATTTCACAGGATTAGCAAATATGGGGACTGATTTCACAGCCAAACTTGTTCAAATCACAACTCTTTTCGCGTACAAATGTTACAGACCTTAGAAGACGGCTTTCAAGCCTAACATAAGTCCCCGATCTTCACAATGTCTGCACTTTAAGCAAGTCACTAGTATTCTAAGGTAATTTATGTCATGGCTATGACCAAGAGCACAGTTTCATGTCTAAAGATTTGATCATCTAAAGGCAACTTCTCTGCTTTTCGCACTTAGAACTCTTCATTTGAACGTTTCCTATCGTTTTAAGTTGAATATGAAAGAATTCTGTGCAATTCGACCGATATGCTTGAGATATCTACCCGGATTTTTGAAAACAGGGTCGCAGGAAAGTTATACTAAGCCTTGTTTATTTTAGTACTGAGGTGTGTTTCCCCCTTCTATTCTTCTTCGTCTTTGCTTGTGCTGGGGGGAGCGACGATGGCAATTAGCTGATTAGTAAGAGAAAGTTAACATTGAAAGTTGAAATAAGCTCTTTCCTCGTCCCCCCCCCCCCCCTACCCTCTCCCTCCTCCCTTTTAATACTCTTTATTTGGTCCCACTCTCTCTCTCTCTCTCTTTCTTAAGAAAATTTGCATGAATTTGAAATCTTAGCGTAGGCTTAGTTTCAAACGGAGTCAGTATATTTAGCTTTCCTGTTCACTTCCTAGAGCAAAGTTTTCCTTAGAGCATCATGAAGCTCAGTGAGGGAAAAATTCTAGCGAGATGCAGTATCTGCCTCGTCTAATAACCTTCGTGCGTATTTATGTTGTCGGGGCTATGAAGTCGACTGTTAGGCGCAGTGAAGGTTATTGTAGAGCTTTGCTTTCGGAGGTAAGGAGTCTTTAGCCTCAAAACGTAGGTGTCAGGGTTGATTTGTAAGCGCAGATGGTGAAATTGGACTTGACTTTTGACCAGGCTAAAGACTTAGTAAAAATTGAGCAAGAAACAAGGGCTTGACGGAAGTTCGCTTGAAATCGTTTTTCAACATCCGGGACTTCAAGTAACTATCAGGCGACGACAAGATTTGCCTCGGTATTTCTGCGCGAAAACCGTAAGTTTTTCCAGTTTCTTGACTTGTTACCGCCCTTGCGGCTTTAGCGATTCTATGCTAGTGATCTGATAAGTGATGTGATAATTTGAAGTGTCATAATGTGTGATTTCCGGCCTCAAATCTAGTCGTAACATTTGCCACATGTTTACGTAGATGTAATTTACCAAGAGCTTGCTGTTATTTGTGTTAGCCACCAGGGAATTCGGTTTAAAACGTTGCTTGATTTCGTGCAAATCGATGCCTCTTTCCGACGGCAACTTTGCTCTCGGCAAGGCCGACGTTTCAAAGCAAGATTTGGGCAAAACTGACACTACTGCCCACACGATAGTTCAGGTCAGAGGTTACGTCGATTTCATGTCTAATTATACAGCAAATAGCCATGTTCTTTTTTTTTTCCTTTCGTCGACACTGTAATCTGGTAATAAGCAAAAAGTTAAGTGTCCTTGTTGAACAACGGAGGTAATAGCAAAGGAAGTTCTAAAAAGCCTCGAATTTTCGTAGACCTGGTTTTCATAAGGTCGGGTATATATTTCACAGGATTAGCAAATATGGGGACTGATTTCACAGCCAAACTTGTTCAAATCACAACTCTTTTCGCGTACAAATGTTACAGACCTTAGAAGACGGCTTTCAAGCCTAACATAAGTCCCCGATCTTCACAATGTCTGCACTTTAAGCAAGTCACTAGTATTCTAAGGTAATTTATGTCATGGCTATGACCAAGAGCACAGTTTCATGTCTAAAGATTTGATCATCTAAAGGCAACTTCTCTGCTTTTCGCACTTAGAACTCTTCATTTGAACGTTTCCTATCGTTTTAAGTTGAATATGAAAGAATTCTGTGCAATTCGACCGATATGCTTGAGATATCTACCCGGATTTTTGAAAACAGGGTCGCAGGAAAGTTATACTAAGCCTTGTTTATTTTAGTACTGAGGTGTGTTTCCCCCTTCTATTCTTCTTCGTCTTTGCTTGTGCTGGGGGGAGCGACGATGGCAATTAGCTGATTAGTAAGAGAAAGTTAACATTGAAAGTTGAAATAAGCTCTTTCCTCGTCCCCCCCCCCCCCTACCCTCTCCCTCCTCCCTTTTAATACTCTTTATTTGGTCCCACTCTCTCTCTCTCTCTCTTTCTTAAGAAAATTTGCATGAATTTGAAATCTTAGCGTAGGCTTAGTTTCAAACGGAGTCAGTATATTTAGCTTTCCTGTTCACTTCCTAGAGCAAAGTTTTCCTTAGAGCATCATGAAGCTCAGTGAGGGAAAAATTCTAGCGAGATGCAGTATCTGCCTCGTCTAATAACCTTCGTGCGTATTTATGTTGTCGGGGCTATGAAGTCGACTGTTAGGCGCAGTGAAGGTTATTGTAGAGCTTTGCTTTCGGAGGTAAGGAGTCTTTAGCCTCAAAACGTAGGTGTCAGGGTTGATTTGTAAGCGCAGATGGTGAAATTGGACTTGACTTTTGACCAGGCTAAAGACTTAGTAAAAATTGAGCAAGAAACAAGGGCTTGACGGAAGTTCGCTTGAAATCGTTTTTCAACATCCGGGACTTCAAGTAACTATCAGGCGACGACAAGATTTGCCTCGGTATTTCTGCGCGAAAACCGTAAGTTTTTCCAGTTTCTTGACTTGTTACCGCCCTTGCGGCTTTAGCGATTCTATGCTAGTGATCTGATAAGTGATGTGATAATTTGAAGTGTCATAATGTGTGATTTCCGGCCTCAAATCTAGTCGTAACATTTGCCACATGTTTACGTAGATGTAATTTACCAAGAGCTTGCTGTTATTTGTGTTAGCCACCAGGGAATTCGGTTTAAAACGTTGCTTGATTTCGTGCAAATCGATGCCTCTTTCCGACGGCAACTTTGCTCTCGGCAAGGCCGACGTTTCAAAGCAAGATTTGGGCAAAACTGACACTACTGCCCACACGATAGTTCAGGTCAGAGGTTACGTCGATTTCATGTCTAATTATACAGCAAATAGCCATGTTCTTTTTTTTTTCCTTTCGTCGACACTGTAATCTGGTAATAAGCAAAAAGTTAAGTGTCCTTGTTGAACAACGGAGGTAATAGCAAAGGAAGTTCTAAAAAGCCTCGAATTTTCGTAGACCTGGTTTTCATAAGGTCGGGTATATATATATGATTAATTAGGTAAGGGAGAATATCTTGTTATTTTAAACGCGGAAATACAGCAGTCGGTGAATCCTGGCTGTGCGCACGAGGGAATCGCAGAGATTATGGGTGAACACATCTTTCCCAGTGGTATTGACGTGGAAGTTCAACTCTTTGTTTGAAGAAAATATTTACTTACCTCTCCATCTCTTTTGCCGGTGCAGCATTCTATCAGTGAGACACAAAATATTTCGATCTCAACCAAACAAGGGTTGCTTGATGTTGGCAATGTTCATTTTCAGGTACACCGCGGTATAAAAGGCTTCGTGTATGATGACACAGGATCTCCCATACCTGATGCTGTGATCTCCATCAAGGGCCATGACCATGACGTCACGACTGCTAGAGACGGTGATTTTTGGCGTTTGTTAACACCTGGGAGCTATCAAGTTACCGTGTCTGCGCCAGGACGGAAAGCGGTTACAATGGACGTCCAAGTGCAGCCAAATGAGCCAGCGACACAGGTCCAGTTCACTCTGCGCAGGAAAAGTACAGTGCTTGGTTTGCCAGCGGCTGTGTTAGTGGGCATCAGTGTCATGGTAACAGTAGTATTGGTTCTTGTTGCTGTAGGGTTGTGGCGATTGGCGCGATACAGAAAACAGCTGAATGTCAGACGGAATGGGTATATTATGGATTATGATCACGAAAGATCTCTGAACTCTTTTAACTCCAAGGCGCTCCTTGGCAACGACTATTCTGACGATACAGACGAGGAGGAAGAAGATATAATATTGGAAAATTGGAAACGATAATTATGGCTGAATTGTAAAAAGATTTAATATTTTTATAACCAATAATATTGCCGTTGAACGGCAACAGCAAGTGAAACATAAGTTTTTCTGCACTTCTTTTCCGTGAAGAGAGATTAGAATTATTGGGTCACGTTATGTTAAAATGAGGTTGGACGTAAAATATATTCAACTTATCATGTTACTTAAGTAACCGGGATGCTTGCTGTTTTTATGGATTCCTCGCATCTTAAGCTAACGAATTAATGTCTGAATATACTTTTGGTTATCTCTATTTTCAGGCAACGTAAAAGTGATTTTAATAAGATTTGAGGTAAATTTTTGAATTTGAAATGCCGCGTTTTTTCCTATCGTGTCGGGATAGCTTTCGTCAATTGCTAGAATACATCTCGGTTTTTTTTGGTGAGTGTCCAGGAAAGTCAATTTTGCCTGAAAGCTGTTACGAATAATTGGTTGTACGCCCGTGTATTTCTTTATACATGGAGCATTTGGTATAATAAATGGAACAGTTAACAAAGGGTCTGATGTCGTTTACTGTTACCCTTGGGTCCTCCCTTACAGGAAGGGGGGGGGAGGCGATATGGGAGGAAGGACCGACTGAACATATGCTTCTGGCAGAAGTTGCAGCTAAAGATTATCGGGTTCCTTGTAAAATGTCCAAGAGGCTTTGACTTGTCTTTGAGGTCATATAAAACAGTGATACCACTCTTGGACTTCTGTGAAAGTTATGCAGTTTTTTAACTGACAATCCATTCAATGAATTTTTCTTTAGTGAAGGGAAGTGCGCATAATACCACAAAAAAGGTTTATTGGTCTTACGTGCAGCTGAAGCTCTACACGTCGAGAAGAGAGATGAATTTTTGCGTGAAGAGAGCTGAAGAGGGTTATAGAAATGAATTAAACCACGATTCGGACTGCAGTAGGTCAAAGACCTCTCGTCGTCCTCTCTTCACTGGTTGTGTGATTGAAAATGGTATCTGCAGTGGATTAACTGTTATCCGTGGGTAAACGTTTTGTCATTCGGGGAAAATAAAGCTTATTGTCTTATAAAACTCCTTAGGGGGAGTGTTTGCAACTCGAACTTGATTCGTGATCGACTTTACTTGCTTTAGCAGTACAATCAACCGCTGCTTGTAGTCCATGTTAATTTTGGACTCGTGGTGATCGCGGCACCTTATTGCGCGTGAACGCGTAGATGCGCGTGTCTTACACGAAGGGAATACATGAAAACGAGGCACCGCCATTTTGGAAAGTAGAATAATCATGGGGAAAAGGAAAGAAACGAGTGAAGACGACACAAGAGGTAAGAGTTGATTTAAGTCCTTGCGTTAATTGAAGAATAATAAAATTTCATGTATTATGTCTGAATACATGCAGTATAGTGTGCAGCTTGCTTTGTGTCTCGTGTTTTTAAATGAAGTTTCATCTTAGCACTATCGTGTTTGATGCCTGTGTGGTTGTCAAGTCCAGCACCTTTGATGAACCAAGAAGGGAGATTTTAGCTTACTGATCACCCTTGCATTTGAATTCCTCCCTGACATAATTTTTTGCCAACACTCCCGGATACAGAGCAAATCCCTCCCGTACGGACTGGTGACCAAATCTCAGTACCTCACTAAAACCTTAGTTTTAATCTACCGTAAAAGTTGCAAACAAACAAAATATTGGAGCAATTGCAGAATACCCGATGTCACTTGGGAGGTGGGGAGAATTGATGTAATTTTTAGGAAGGGGGGGGGGGTGGGGGTGGAGTGGTTGGGTTGGGTTGTGACTGGTCAGTATGTTTAATTTTAACATTACATGCCTGACAAGTCATTTGAGCATAGTATGCAAATACACATTCTACTTCATTAATATTCATATTTTCCATTATCCAGATTATTGATTATTCAGACTTTTTTTAGGTCTCCCAACAAGTCCAGATAATCGACATTTGACTACACTATCACATGCACACATGACTTTGACAGCAGTTTGCTTCATTTTGAATGTTATTTTTACAGAGTCATCCTCAACTTCTCCCAGAAAGAAGCACAAGCGGAAACACAAAAAGCATAAGAAGAAGAAGGATCATGGTCCAGAGGGATATGATGAGGAACGGAAAAAGGAGAAGAGCAAAGACAAGACCAAATCACGGGAGAAGGATAAAGACAAGGAAGGGAATAAAGGAAGAGCTGTTAAGCTCAAAATCAAGCTTAGGGGAGAAACCATGGCAACAACACAGTGAGTTGCATGAAAAAGCACTGCAACTTCTTTCTATATTTTGAACTAACATAATGAGCCTTTTAGACATCATAGGTAAATAAAATAGATTATTAATTTGAAGTCATGCATTAGTACTAGGTTCAGAGATTTAAAGGTATAGCACATAACGAAATAGGGCCATGAATGGTTAATAATAATATTATCAACCATTCAAGACTTTGCAAAATGCAGGACTCCATTTTCTGTGAGTCTGAGGCAGTTTTAGATCATTAAGACAGCCTAGCTTGCCCTTATTGTTTGAGTTCAGTGTGCATCTAAAATTGGCACACAAGATTTTGACTTTGGTCTTACAAGTTTGATTATTTCATTGACAAAATAAAGGTCAATGAAATTTGAAACAGTCTTCTGTTCATGATGTCTAACCAAGTGATGGCTGGAAGTTCAGGAGCAGACAAGGAGCAGTTTACAAGTCGATCAAATGCTACAATTGCCAGGCCAGCTAAATCAGTTAGTGTGGTGGGAATTTGAAAACAAGACTGACTGAACACAGGCAAGTGACAAAAAAAGGTGACATCAACAATAACATTGCTGAACACCATTCACAGACAAACCACAGAATTGACTGGGACTCTGCTAAATGTGTTACATACAGTACTAATTTCTAGCAAGGGATCATACTGGAAAATTGGTCTACTAACTTACAACAGACACCACTGAATCATTGCTTACAACTTGCTGCACCTTGCAAACGACTTATTAACAACATCAGCAACAGACAAACAACAGACTGACCAACTAATTTTACTACAATACATGTACAGCCATAAGAATAACAAAAGCCAGATTGAAATGCACCAATCGCTGTTTAAATAGTCTTCACAGCCATTGACAACAAGGCTAAACTGACAGTTGACCAATAATATCAATGACCAGAGTATTTGTACCCTCTACTGACATTATACAAATCACTTGACTCTGGTGATGACATCCACTCATGTTGTCAAAATGTCAATCAGTTTCACCTTAAACAGTCCTGCCCAGGACTACACTCACCCAGAAGATTATACCTCAATTACTTATGATATGACTCCCTGATTTAAATTATGTACAATTATTGTAAATAATTTAAATCAGGGAGTCATATTGGACATTGTTTGATGTGTAAAATGTTACCTGTTAGTTTGATCTAAGGGACCTTTTAATTTGACTATAAGTACAAGCGTGAATTTCTATTATGTCAAACCAGTCACTTCCCTTAGATCCCTCACTCTTCCTTGTTGCTCACCAACAGTTCAGGAGATTGTAGAAACAAGATTGATGTCCCTTGTGATCATCTAAAGATGCAAACAATATTTGAAAAGTCGTAACTCATACCCAGTCTCATACCTGAACTCAAGTGTAAAGGTCCCCATTCTTATTTCATAAATCTTGCAGATGATGCACCTTATTTTGTAATCTTAAATGATGTTATAGGAAATCAAATGACTCAGTGCTTTGGCAAATTCTCTTTTTCCTAGAATGGCAAAGATAGTTCCTGTCAAATTACCAGAGCCTGTTATATCTAGTGGAGAAGAAGAGGAGGAGGAAGAAGAAATCTGTGAGGATAACTTCCCACCAGCTTGGCAAGGTTAGACTAATGAATTGTTATTATAGTGTAAGTAGAGAAAGTTGGGGGAAGAGCTCCCATGGGGATGAGGCTGTAGACCTTCTATGCTCCAAAGGCCAAGCTAGTGGAATTCATGTGATGAGCAGAGCCATTCAGTAGGAAGATTTATAGGAAATGCATGCAACAACTCATTGTGTTAATCAGGACAGAATCGTTGATGGGAATGAATAATAAAATTACCACTGTTGTTTCAGAGAGTGAAAAAGACGAAGGAGAAATTGGTGAAAAACAACATGAAGATTCTGATGAGTATGTTATAGCCATTTTTACAAATTTTGTATATGTTATACTTTGTTATTTTCTTGTTGGAGAGCATGAAATTTAAAACTATTCAAGATTGAAGCACATATCAAACCCAACCAGGTAATCAAGAAACTAGTAACTAGTGCAAAGCTGTTTTAGTAGCCGGTAACTAGCTTTTTTAGCTGGTTACTACATTGTACAGTAAAATCAGCTGGCTACTCTCAGTCAGAAAACCAGTAAACATAACAGCTATGGGAAAATTTGATTTTTGACAGGCTAGTTTCCCTGAGAGACCATCTTCTAAATATGTTAATGACAGCCCTGTAGTGTAATCTATAATGTGCAGAAACTGAGTTGCAAAACACTCATTCAAACAAGTATGATGCAGTGATACATTATGACCACCCTCTTGCAAGTAAAATGGAAGTGCAACAGTCAAGATCACTCGTCAAGCTCCCATTTAGGTGCATCCACTAGGGTGTTGCAGGCATGGCTCTGAATAGCTGTCTTGCTTGTGATGCTTGTATCGTTTGTCAACTGTTTCCATATCACTGTTTTTTAATGTATGAAATATTTACCTGCACTTTTATTTTTTATCCTCTACCCAAAAAAGTTCAGAAAGAAAAAAAAGTTAATTTATTACTGGCTTTTTAGACAAGAAGAGCAAAAATGGTTAGATGCTTTAGAGAGAGGTGAACTGGATGACTTTGGCAGAGTCAAACAGGACAAGGATGTGAGCATGATGACTGCAAGACAGGTATGCAAATCAGGATCAATCTTCTTCTTGGTGTTTCTGAATCTACTCTACAAACCTGTCTTGCAAAAAGTAACCACAGTACAATCAAGGGTGTACATAGCCAACATTGTAACCCATAAGCCTAATATGAAAAAGAAGGTACAAAATCCTGGAGGCTAGTGTAACAGAGGCAGTCTAAGCTGACATAAAATTCTGGTGAATGTCGTTTTCATTGTGTATGTGTATGTTTGGCCGTACTGTTATTCATTCTACTGAATAATTAAATAGTCACAACAAACACAAGAACAAAAACATCACTCCATTAATCTGTGATATTTTTCTTACTCATAGTCCTTATATTTGGATGAATAATATTGTTTTTGCAGTTAACGTGGTTCTTTTTGTTCTCCTTCCATAGACATTTTGTTAGTTTTTAAGTTTGCAAGAGGCTATAAAATACCATCCTTGAAAATTAGCAATGACTCTAGTCAGGCAGAACACTTTAGGTTCATTTTCAATTAACTTGTTATTGTTGAGCAACAACATTCGCTCAAATTTAATTCTTGCTTGGTTTGTTACTGTTCGTCATTATGTAAAATGTGGTCCTGATTATGTTGATCAGTTGTATTATTGGTGGAGAGGTACCAGATAATAATAATTAATATTTATTTATACTGTCCAAATTGAATGTAAGTTGTCAAATGTGACTTACAAGGAAAGTATTACTATTCTAAATACCGGTATTTACAATTCTCAAATCGAATCAAATGTTGGTTATTGGGGAGAGGGGAAAACCAGAGTACCTGGTGAAAAACCTCTTGGAGCAGAGTAGAGAACCAACCGACTTCGGGAATTGAACCCGGGACACATCAGTTGTAGGCAAGTGCTCTCACCATAGCAAGAATAGGCATTTGACCCTTTAAACCCCAAAGGAAATGCAAGATTTTTCTAAAATGAGAACTATCAACCATTAGACCACACATAATGTACAATTTGAAACATATTTTTGAGGGTATGCCATAAATGACACCAACAGTTGTGGAGGAGGTTACTGAAAAGACTAAAACGTGTTCAAAGTAAAAATTAAAAAAGTGTTAAAATTCCTCGTCTGCCTTGTCCATGTAGGGTATACTCCTAAACTATAGCTTAAATTGCAGCTCTCAGAGCATTGATTGTTCTCAGATATATCCTTGACCAACAAAGTACAAACTTAAGATAAAAAGGTCCAAAAGTTGCAGGAGTGATAAATCAAGTATTAGATTGGAGGGGGCATAATTTTTTCCTTCAATGTGCTGATCTTTCAGTGAACGTTTGGTTGTGAAAATTTCAGAACAATTGATCAAAATTAATATTGAGCATTTAATGGCATTTTGTGCCATATGGCACAATCAAAGCTTAAAGTCAATAAAGTTTATGTAACCATGATGAAATTTTATCAAAACTCTACTCTGTCTATTGTCAGAGAGCCATGCTTGGACATGAAATAGAAGGAGAGAATCAACTCTTGGAATTACCAACAGGTCTGTGCAGTTAATTTCTCTGCTTAAATATAATGTATGTTAAGTTACTAACACCTTTTTCTTTTACAGGTTGTTGTCACTCCCTTATGTTTTCTTGTGTAACTTGAATTAGTGCCATCACATTTGTTTTGTTTTAAAGAACCAAGACGGAAAAATGAGGACACGGAAGAAGCCCAGAAGAGGAGGAAGCAAAGGGCCAAGAAGAGAAAGCAACAAATGCAGAAAAAAATTGAGGAAAATAAGGTACCCAAACTGTTTTATACATAATTATATTTTAAACGAATAGCCCTTTTCTCATCCCGACCCCATCCTGGCAGGTAAAAAAAACAGTTTTTGCAAAATCGCCAGGAAATTGGTCAAACAAAGTGATTTGATTTTTTTGGACAGTGGCCTTGTCTTTAACATTCCCATGATGCAGTGTGTGATGAGTGAGTGCAGTCTTTTCACCTTATGTAAGGGTCATGTTATGTTATGAAAAGCCAAAAAAATTGTTCGTAAAATGGGATTTGGAGCAGTATGTGCATTGGTGATGTTTGGATTTGAAGTAACACTTATATTCTACCCATGACCAGAATTTAATAATTATTGTTTACATGCTACTGGGGTTCTCTCTTGTTCTACATGCAGCTGGGTTAAATCTGTAACTCGTAGTCCCATTTAGCAGTGATTGTTGTCACTTGTTAGATTTGCAGTAGTTGGCAATTCTTCAACAAAGCTTGCTTTTTTATTTATTGTCAGTGATGTTTGGTTCTTTGTAGACTCAAACTGTTAAAAAACTGCTAGATCGAGAAGCAACAAGATCCCGCAAAGAAGAGGAAAAGGTATGACTACCACCTCTCCTGGTTTACATTAAACACCCTTTTTCAACACTTGGAGAGGTTTACTTGGTCATTTATGACAATAACATTATTATCAACTTGTAATAACTTCCTATTCCCTTGCAGGCTCGCCGTAAAAAGCAAGAAGTGCCTCACATTAGGTACATCAGTAATCAAAATGGCTTTGCTCTGTCCCTTTCCAAGGGTTTGGAGTTTCCATTACAAGTGCTTCTACCTCATAGGTAGGTTATGGAGGCATAAAGTAATGCAAACATATTGTGATCATCACCCCTTTGTCTAATTACTGTAGACAAGAATGACCCACGAAACCAATTAAAATGTACTTGGAAAAAGTCCATGCAGCTGTGACTTTGGCCTCAAATGAAACATGGGAATGGTTCAGTGTTCACAACAGAAAAATGGAGTTTTTAAAGCACTCAGTGCATATGTACATGTAGTACCAATGTTGATCAATCTGGATCATACATGTGACACATTGTAAGATTAAATACTACATCATTAATGTTGGGAAGTTTCTCCAACATTTCATTATTTAAAATTCTATAAACAGTATTATTACCCTTGCTATGTCATCAAAAGTACACAGTGGAATGTGCACCATAGAATACTTTTTTCATCTCTGTTTATAGAACACCAAAGGCAAGACCAACATGCTATGCACATGGATGCCAAAATTTGAAGAAATATTCATGTTCCAATAACAATCTGCCTGTCTGCAGTATAGAGTGTTACAAGAAAGTTCAACTCATTCCTGCTAAACAAGCAACTGTTGTATAGCCTGATACTTCATCAGCCATTTATTTTTCTTAACAACGCTGCAGGAATTACTGTGTGATGCCCCTTACCATGGCCACCCAACAAACATTTTTACAAGTTAGCCAATCAGCGTACGTGAATTTGATTGACAGACATGCCTCCATTTGGTTGTTGCGTGTTGAAACTTTCTACGGAGGTGTGTCTGTCAATCAAATTCGCATACCTTGATCAGTGGCTAACTTGTAAAAATGTTTGTTGGGTGGCCATGGTAAAGCATGTCGCACTGTGATGAATTATCAGCGTCAGTGTCTCATTTGCATTTGCAAGCTGTCCTGGATGCCAGTGTAATTGGCATATATTGCAATGTGAAGCAAGGTCTGACCACAGTGTAGTATGAAATAGAAACTTAAAAACAAGATTGTATCCAAGTGTTGACATCATTTATTTCATGGCTAAAACAACAACTGTACTTTATAGTGGCTTTGAAACTAAACAATATCATAGGCTATTACACTCATTAAAAATCACCTCAGTGTTAGTAAACTATAAGCTAGTTCATATTTGTTCTATTGCTATTTCTAATGACAATCTTGGACTGTTATTCTTGGTCCCATTCACTGAGACATGTCTTACTGGCACAATATTTAATGTATACTACTGTGAATGTTTGTGAAGTACTTAAACCACAGTGATAATGCTGTCACTGTGGCCTATGCTACCTGAATGCACCTCCTTCTAACCTCTGAAAAGGAAGGAATTACCAATTTGGTAATTACACAATTTTGTGCACATGGCTATTGAATCTGGGCATGAACTGAGGCCTAAAAGTGACTAGAATCAACAGCCGTTTGAGATTTTCTTAAATTTATAACTTGATACTTTCCTTGTAAGTCTGGATTCTTCAAACTTTGCAGACAGCTGTTCATAGGTTATTTAATCTACAAGATATTTTATTGAGATATATGAAGTGAAAGTTTCCCTTACAAATTTCCTGATATTTCTCTTCTAGTAATGGATAATAGGTAAGCCAAATGTTGGTTGAGTCTTGCATATTTTTGTAGAAATGCATTATTTATAAGGAAACCTATTCACCATTTTGAAGAGAGTGTACATATGTTTGACGGGTGACATACAGGCACATGATAGTGGTCTTACTGATAACAGTATAGGTGAATGGAATAAGGACCTTTTTTTGTAAAATATAATTGTTTGCTATTAGAACTAAACAACTACTAATTTTTCCTTTGTGTGTTACTTATCAATGAAAAAGTTTTGAGCTTGCTGTCAGTTATTGTGGTGACTGGTCTTCCCTGCAAATTAGGTTTGTACAGACAGTACTCCTATAATTCCCTTTCTGTTCCATTCCTTAATTCTTGCTCATTTCTTTGTGTTTTCTATATATTGGAATCGTACCATACACTGGAAAACAAATGCAAAGAATGCACGTTAGCCTCACTGACCTTCATATAGTAAGAGTTTATAACCCTCTCCTGAGGTAAAAATCCTTAGAATCAGGCTGTGTATGAAGACAGGTCATTGAAATGTCCTGCTTATATCATGAAGGAAGAGCGAGACACCCCTAAGAGCCTTAGAGAGGACAAGTCCATCATAATCCTCCTGGCTGATAAGAGTCATGCTAGCATAGTGCTCAATACTGACACATACCATACTCGGATGTCAGCGCTTATTGAGACCGTATTGTACCAGCTCCTTACCGAGGATCCGACAGACCATCTGACCCAAAAACTGGCTGAGAAGCTACTTTCCCTAAAGTGAAATGGGCACATAACAGAGGCTGTTTACAACAAGATCAGACTGCAGCACAAACAACCACCTAGGATCTATGTTCTACCTAAGATCCACAAGGCCAACATACCACTGAGGCCTGTTGTATCCTATGTAAACAACTTCGCTTATGACTTGTCTTCCTTCTTAGCGAACATCTTAACACCCTTAACAGGTAACTCGGATTTCAGTGACCAACCCAGCTCACTTTGCTTCCATCATTAGCAGTTTGAAGATCCAGCAGCACCACAAGATAATAGTGCCCTTTGACGTGGAGTCGCTAGTTACCAATGTTCCCATCGAGGGTGCTGTAGAAGCCACCCGACAAAAGTTAGAGAGTGACCCATGCCTCGCTGACCACACGATGGCAAAACCTGAACAGAGTGCAGACCTCTTTACAAACAACAAGATGGCGCAGCCATGGGAAGCCTGGTTTCCATGGTTACTGCTATCTCTACATGGAGGTATTGGAAGAACAAGCAATAGAATCTGCAAACCTACAAAACCTAAGATCTGGAAGCATTACATCCTGGATCGCAGCAATGTTGACTGCTTCTTGCAACATCTCGACAGTCAACAGCCCACCATCGACTTCACCATGGAAGCTGAGAAAGATAAGAGGTCTACACTGGTAAGACGGGAAGACCTATGCAGGAGAGGATAAAAGAACACAAAAGGAATATATGACTCGCCCGTACCAAGACCTCTGCCATTTCAGAGCATGCCAGTAAGACTGGCCACCACCTGCTTTGGAATGAGGTAAAGTTTATTGATCGAGACTCACACTGGTACACCTGAAGGGTAAAGGAAGCTATCCACATAAGACTTCACCCGAATAACATCAACAGGGATAATGAATCAAAATTCCTGAAGCATGGATGCCAACGATCAAGAAACACAACAGGACACTGGTATGTCAGCAAACTGCTGAGGGAACAACTTTGAATCAGACCTCTCAGGAAGTAACTACTCAATGAAACAGTGGGGATCCAAATCCACCAATCACAGGTGATCACTGATACATATGAAGACTAGCATTAAGCAGTCAAAATGTTACAACCTACAACTCAAGTAACTACATTGTGAGACAAACAATATTATACGTTTTATTATTATTATTTACTACCATGATGACCAATAACCACCTCTCCTAGGATACACTTTGTTTAAATATTTTGCTTCTTTTATAGCAAACCAGAATTTGAGTGTGCCCTAGCTTTAACTTCATAGTGTCCAGTTTTTGTTGCTTATGCTCCATACATGTCAATCAGGCAAAACGTAAACAATGATGTCAGCAAAGTTTTTCTTATAGCTTAACCCTTTTCCCTGATTCCCCATACTTCATTACTGGTTCCTACCTCGCTGTGACTCTTCTGTTGCAAGCTACAAGGGTGTATATTCAAGTGTATATTCAAGTGTATATTCTTTAGATCACTGACCATGTACATACCATTCAGTGTACGCTGAATCATTTGGATGTCGTAAAATTATTTCCTTAACTTCCTTAGGTGGGTAAAGACCATATTCTTCAGCTCGCTCCCACCTCTCCAGTCTAGTTATACCTAGAAAAATAGAACGAGAATAGTGACAAAGATTTGGTCAAAGTCAATTCTCTAAAACCAAAGGCTTTCTTGATTTTGTAAACCTATGCTCTCAATCCAAGAAACATGAATTTTATAAACCAATTTTTCATTAAACAACTTTCTATCAATCAAGTTAGTAATTCGTGGCAAAACATCCACACTCTCAAATTGTTACCTACCAATGCAAGGACCATACTCGGAATCTAAGTCAAATTCTTTCAACAGCAATAACTCTTTTTCAAGATCCTGCTTTTGATCCTTTCTAATGGCTTCTTCAGAAAGATCTGTATTTACAAACGTTTTTAAAAGATCATTATTAGGATCGACAAAACGACTATTTTAAAATTCGATCGAATTCAGACACCCACACCTCTTCGACTCAGATCGTCAGCCTTTGTTTCCTGTAGTTTTTGGATCACCCTGTCTTTTTTCGTCTTTGGAAATGAATCCGTTATAAGTTTAGAAGAAGCCATTTTTCGGTTTACACTGTTCACGCGAAAACACAGCTGAAATGTGTCGTGTTTCCTGGGGCGAGCAACCTTGATTGGTTAAAAAAGTTACAACGTTCCGTAACCGAGCAACCTCTTACTATTGGCCATTCCGGAGTTGCGCAGGGAACTGGGGCCAGTTTCAAATTTTAAGTGATCGATAAATTGACACCATCGCTAAAATGTTTTCGGACAAGTGTAAAATTCCGTCATCCACCTACTATTTGGAAATGACTGAGGTGAAAATCAATGTGTTTGCCCATTTTAAAGAATACCACAGAAATCGTAAAAAAAATTGGAGTTTGTATGGTTTTGGGGGAGGCTGTCACAAATCTAGAGACATTTGTACGGATTTTGAACAATGTTTCAAAGTCCATGTCTTGGTCTCTGTTCAACCTAAAACGATTAAACTAGGTCAAATGAATAAACTTGACGGTATCTTTCATATGAAAGCACAGACGTAAAAACACAACTAATCTTTCATTGGTTCATTTTTTCTTCACCTTTGAGAGGTTAAATTTCGACCATGATGTGCTTTTGACAAAATTAAATCTATATCGCATTGCTTCTGTCCTGTTTTTGTAAATTATAGAGTCTCAGACCACATTCAGCCATCAGCCCAAACTGTGCTAACAATGTACCAAAGTAGGTATAAACTAAAAAACAGACATGGGGACCCTCTCTTTTTATTGCATTTCTTTGATGTTTTTGACATTGGCAACCACCTAGCAAAGTTTCAAATAAAATCTGTTGTGACTCCTATTTCTGGGGAATGACCTTAACTTTAATTTAGTTTACTTTTCTTTTGTAAGTCTACCAGCAAGTGGGGGGACACACAAACTTAACATGAATGAATCAATTATTGTAAAAGACTTTGTAGACACATCCTAAGATCATTAAAAAAAAAGTGTTTTCAGCCTATCCCTGTCCTTGGCATCATGCTCTTTGGTAAGTCTGTCCAGTTCATCAAGTTCTTTCTTAACAGCTTTTGTTAGTGAAGGATCAAGTGTTACCACTCTGTTAAAATCTTCCCTGGCTTCTTTAGGATTCCAACATTTTACATGAGCCTTGGCACGTCTAAATAAAGCCTTCACATTATCTTCGTCTTTTTCAAGAACCGTTGATGTGTGTTCAATAACTTGATAAAAATCTCCAAGGAAAAGCTTACACTGTGCATAATTCAGCAGGAAAGGAATTTTCATGCGATCAAGATTAACCCAAGGTTTATCTCCAGGTTTTTCCCGCAGACACAACTGTTCAAGACACCCTAATGCCTCTGCATATTTCTCAGCAGCTTCTTTGTATTTTTTCTCTTGATACAGTTTATTTCCAACCTCTTTTAAAGCTGGAACAACAGACAATTTCTCATCTGCATCCATTTGCCAAGTTTCCTTCTGGAATTCACCAGGTTTCTCAAATTTCAAAAGTTCTATTTCAAAGATAAGATCCTGTTCATTGACAAGCAAGTCATCCAGGTCAGTGTAGCCTGTTGATTTCATGGCTGATAAGCTGCAAGAATGTTCGTGGTGGTCATGTTCCTCAACCAACTCTCCTTTCATCTTTTTAGAAAGAGTACGGAGACTTTTGGAAACAATAGGGTAGCCTCCTACAAGCTGAAAAAAGAAAACAAAAGTGTAGTTGGAGGCACTCTGTTCAGATACCCAACTGTTTCATGGAGCTCATTAAACAATGCTCTCCCCCAGAATTGCTTTGATCCTTTAAATGCTTAATTCTAACCACTCCGTCTGTCAAAACGATCTCATGTGAAAAATGCGCTTTCTTATCACCAGCAACGAACCTAGCTCTGTCCTTGAGGACAAAAAAGTGGCCAGCTGCATTCAAACATCTAATTTAGATAGATAGATAGATAGATACTTTATTAATATATACATCACAGCCAGAGGCTGAATTACATATATACATATGAAGTGATAAAAAACAACAAAGTTAACTACAAAAATACATACATACATACATACATGAAAGGCATGAAATGTAAACAAAGTCTAATTAAAAATCTGATGGCTGTCCTAATCTAAACTAAAGGTCACTACAGATCATGTGTAAGGAAAAAATATTTAAATGGAGTAACAAGTAGCTTGTTTTGGCAAACTGTTCAACGTTTATGGCCCGCAACGCAGTTTTAATAAAAATGGCTTCTCACCGATTTATGGCACGTAAAACGCGCCACTTCTTTTTTCCTCATAGTTTTTATAAGTTCCTCCCAAACTTCTAGCTTGAACTTCTTTCCAATTAGGAGCTCAAATGGCTGTCCTAAACCTCTACTGCAATCTATTTGTGTCTTTTCTTCATCAGCTTTGAATGTCTTGAAATGAAATGTAGCCTGAAGTGGAAATACTGTATATGCATCAATTTTTCTTGCAAATAAACCAGAAATACGACAAAACTTCATTCGAACATTCGATATCCTGAGAACTAAATGTACCTTAGATCCATGTTCAAATTCTGGTATGTCATCTTCCCCAGCATAAAGAACATTTTTCGATATCATAGGTTTCTCCTCGTTCGCCATTTTTAGAAGGGCAGCTGCTGCATAACCGAGAGAGACTGGTGTAAACAATAGTTACCAGTCTCTCAAGTGCGGCTAGGTGCGGCCCATTCCTTTTCGCTTCTCTTAGCGGGGCCTTGGCATGAGCGTAGGCTTCACCCGTTTTAAGAGGGCCAGGTGACTCTGGGGACGAGAATGGGCGCGGCCTTTCTCACTTTCCGCTAGATTTTCACCGTTCCTAATTTTGGATGCACTAGAAATGGGGCTTCTCATATTTGCTCTCGCCTCATAACTTTCGAGCGCTAAAACCACGGTAACGCTTACTACGCAGGCTAGCACTGCCGGGCTGGATTGTAGCCCAAAGTCTCATCAAATCTGTATTATTCGCTGAAAAAGAAATGAAAGTAAAAGCAAAGCTGACCTTACGGCTGGGTGAACCGTATTATAACTATTTTGCATGTTAAAACGTGAAAACATTTAGAAAATATTAGGGATTGTTATCCTTATAGGAACTGTTTTTCAATATTCTATCATCCCCTCATCATCATCCATCATCATACCCATCGGCTTTGACAATATCACATTCCTACCAGTAACATCACTGCTGCAATCATCGTAATTCTTAAGGTTTATACATTGAATTTTACAGTTTTATATTTTCGACATCTAAATCCATTTTCAATCTTGAGGTGGATAGCAATAAGCATTTTTTTAATCACGAAATTGAAATAACATCTTCATAGTCGTATTCAGAAAAGTCGTAAAGGAAGATACATCATTCTTTCTAAATAGGTTTATAGAGCCCATATAAGCAGTTTCTTCTGTACTTATCTCACTAGCCGAGCACAAGTGCCTTACTAATTGGGGACTGTAAATCAAATGAACTCTAAATAATTAAATCATATGTTGGTTTTGTGAAGAGGGGATAACCGGAGTACCCGGCTGGAGAAAAACTTTTCGCAGCAGAGTAAACGGAACCAACAAACTGCATTTGTGTACGTAGTCACTTTGCTGGATAAACTTTCGCGATTTGATATTGCAGTAAAGACTGCAGCACCTTTCTATCTCAGCCTGACTGAATGGTTGATGCGAACATTATTTTGGGGATAATTTTAAATGACGGTGAAATGAGAGGAAATCGGAAGTCTAGTTAATTGCTATATATCTCGAGAGTTTACGATGAGTGTCGCACAAATTACATCTGTTCTTAGAAAAAGGAAAACATTCGTTAATTTAGAAGCCTTTGTTTTGTCAAGTGTGTCACACTTAGTGGCGGAACTTTTATGGCTGTTTGATAATAAGGTTAGTTTAGTATACTGTCAGTAGTTCTGTCTATAAAAAGCATTTTTGAGTTGTGATGCCCGACAGCTTGGTTTGAAGAGAAGGAATGTCATTTAAATAAGAGTGTCAAACTTGAAAACAAAGAAGCGAGACTGTCTTAAAAGGGTATACCAAAAAAAAAAAAGATGCCGAAAGTCTAACCTTCACGGCTGTGATATCAAGCCAGTTTTTAATTTGATGAACCGGGAACGGTCTTGAGTAAATATTAAGCAAACTACATTTCAAATATACCAACCAGGAATATTATAAATCAAAACATGTTACTTTATTATGAGAATAAACAAAGCGCAAAATATGTTGTATTTTCTATTTCCTTTCCAAATCTCGGCGGGAGAAATCAATTTTGTGGCAAAAAAATAGAGGAAAAATTATGTGTGTTTTTGAATTTTGTTGTTATGACTTGAATAAGACGAGAATGAATGGTTTTGTGTTTGCTTGTTATTTTAATGATTGCCACAGTGATTTTACATTTATTTGTTGGCGTTGAGTTCAGAATAAACTCACAATTTCAATTCAACAACATGTACAATATCATCAACAAAAGCCGAACGAGTCGTTATAAAAACACTGCTCAAGACCATTCAAATCTATATCAGAAAAAATCCTGGCTCGACAACCTGAAATAAGAGAGTTTGGGTTGATTTGTCTTGAGGGATGGTGTCTAGTCAAGTATCCTGTAACTAATAAATGTAGAGTCCATTTTATTTGCTGATATCATATAAACCATAGCCACAAAAGACTAAATAATTAATTTGATTTGATTTTGCACTCAGCAGCCTCTTTTTCGACACATCTGTTTTATGGCGAATTATCTGGTTGGATAATGTTTATGCTGCGGATAACTGGTGGCAATTCCTCTAAGTACACACAAGTCACGCGCGCCCCAACTAGCGTTGCCACCGATTGGCCAAATGCCAGGCTATATAACCTATACACAACCTGTTATCAACTGGTTGTTTTAAACTTATCATTTTCACGCCACGCTGCTTTTGCTGGGAAATACGGCTTCTATGCCCAACGAGTCACCAAGCGTTTGAGGTGTAATTTATCCAGTTCACATTTCTGTATTTCATGTCTTGAGAAACTTGTTGGAGGACAAACTCGGTGTGAAGCCCTGGCTACTAACAAGGGTCCAGGAATTTTGAAGAGAACGAGTATAAAAATTCAGGTGACAGGAACTACCATGCCCAGTGTTACCCATCCACTGCTAGCAGCCTCTTTAGCAGGACACGATGCGTTCGTTGAAGGAGTGGACTTTAGCAGTAATGGAAAGTACATTATGTCAAGTTCTTCAGGTAAGAAAAAAACAAAAGTGTACGTATACTCGCCAAGGAAGCTAGTGCTGTTCCATGCAAATCATTTCAGGGTTTGGTATTGTCTTGGGCAACGCTTTCATTCGGAAATTGTTATTTGAAGTACGTGAGGTGCTTTCGCGCGTGAAAAAAAAGAGAAAGCGCGTCTAACGTGGAGGTGAAAGCGAGGCTCTCTACAGGTGCTTTATCAAGATGGCGTCCGTGGACGTAGTCACTCTTGGGACAATTTCAGTAACGTCTGTAATAGCTGCTGTTATTTTAGCGGTTATTTTGTACATTGGGTTTAAAAGCAAAAATGAAAAGGAAAAGCGTTCTGACACTGCTAAGAGTAAACTGGAGGAGAAACCAGTGGGCAATGAAGAGAAAAGAGACAAAGCTAAACAGACGAAAGGAAAGCGAGGGACTGCTCCAGTGAAGAACCATCACAGACAGTTCGCTATTCTGAAAGGACACACAGGATATTTGTCTGATTTGGAATTTAGTTTGAATGGAAAATACTTAGCTTCAACCTCACAAGGTTATTTCTAACAGAAATTTGCTCTTTGTGAAAATGTACACTCAACTGATTCATCACCAGAATATACAATTTGTAAGGCCTTATCTTTTAAGCAATCCTTGATATAAGCAATGCATTATTTAGTGGAGGAAATTTTCCACTTTCACTCCGTTTTCTCCGTTTTTATAAACCACCCATGTGATATAAACTCCATCCAATCGTAGAAAAGTAAGTGGCAGCACATACTTAAGTGTACATTTTGCAAGGTATTTCTCAGTCACGTCTCTTGATCCGATCTACCCACGGAATCCCCTTTTTTGAAGAGGCTATTCTTTAAAAATGTAGTTAATATGTTTCCAGCTTATTTCATTTAAAACTCTTTTCTGTATCATACATATTGGTCAGGCTGCTATCTGATTGTTAAATTCAATCGAGTTATACCACTAAGTTCTGTGGTCCACAGTTTGATGTTTTCTTTTGAAGTGTCCTCTCAATTAGCTAGTGTAGGTATGAGCACACTTTGTATGTGATGAAATAAAATTTTAAACATAATAACAAGATGAAAATTTCATTTTATTTACTTCACAATTTTTTTCTCTATTGGTTAATAACAATGGCTTTATTTTTCAGCTATATAGTTCAGCTAAATAATTTAGGAAGTTCTTACAAAATAATATAGGTGATTATAAGTTTCCAGAATCATGAAAGCAAATTCAACATACAAGTTCTTCATATTCTGCAGTTTGAATGATACATGTAAATGTTGGATTCATAGGTTCTAGTGTCATTGTTTTTAAATTGCACCATGGGAAGTCTGAAGAAGATTATCTGTGGTTTTAAGTGCTGTCTAAAGCAAATCTTTTGTGTGTAATATTTATCAGATAAACCAGGTCAATTGGTAGCAATGTTCTTTATTATGTTGTTAAATTTATTCATGATATCTGCAGAAAAACAACAGCTGCTCTGTAAAAGAAAGGACAAATTAATTTAAAGTGGATTTATTTAATCTGAACTAAAATGCTGGACTTGAAAATATAAATATTTTAAAGTTGGTTCTCTTCTCAAGAAGAAGGTTAGAAACTACCTCACTGTCCTTCCCATATTGCTTTTTTCTAATGTAGAACTCCAAAGATATCAGATTTTTTGAAGTGTGTATTGGTTTTGGTCTATATGTGTTGTGAAATAAATGGGATGGATTTGTAGATGTCAGATCAGTCAGTGCAATCAACCTTATCAACGATAATTTATTTGTACTTTAGACAGAACAGTGAGACTATGGAGTGTAAAAGATTTTAAAGAAAAAGAACACAAGTAAGTTATTCTCTGCAATTTTTTACTGAGCAGATAGGTTTCGTCAGTTTTGTTAAATGGTTTCTGACACTGCATGTAGTATTTACATCTGGTCCAATTGTGGTGATCATTAAGTTTAATGAAGAAAGCACTTATTGTGTGGTAGTCACTCTACCCTGACAAAGTGAAGTATTTGTATTGGTTCTTGGTTTAACTGAAAGGTTGTAATCACGATCATTCATATAGTCAGGTCACATATTGATGCTATCCCACAGGTATAAAAAATGCATCTTTCATTACTGTAAAAAACTGGATTGAAGAGATTACCTCAGTTACCTTTGACTATACCCCTTCAGGATTTTTAACTGTATAATGTATGATGTATAATGAAATTCCTGTGAAAGAGGAACACAGTCTTTAATCTACACTGATGAAAAATGTAGAAGGTGATTCGGAAAAATATAAGTAAAAATTGGAATACTAAGATGCCAGCAAAATCGTTTTGCAATAAATTTGTCTAAACAAATATTTCTCAATAAATTATTTTCTGTCTTTTGCTCTTCAGTTATTTAAGTGGTATGTTTAACTTTTTCAACAATCTTTTGTTTTTCTTATTTAGATATGTACGAGCAAATGTAGAATTTGACCATGGAACAAAGGTTACCTTCAGCCCAGACACAAGGTGAGAAGTACTTGCCACTGCTAAAAATCAAATTTCTTTAACCAACCAAGAGTCTCACAAGTTGCAAGCAATGCTATGAAGTCTTATGGATGTGGTTCGTGTTATGGAACAGTTTCCATACTTTCATGCATAAGAGGAACATCAAACACAAGTCTAAACTGCCCAGAATTTTAATGTTTGAGCACTTTCTTGTGTGTTTACTGTGGTTCATTAGTGTGTTAATGGTACTCTTCTTCTCTAAGTTTAATTTGTCTCCAATTTTTTTTTGTTCATTTCCTCCCTATTCGTGTTAATTTATAACTTTCTCTGTAATAATTTACATTGCCATGGTACCTTTTGTTCTTACACTTAATTAGCATTTTGTTTCACACTATATATTCAACTCTGTACTGATTTAAACTGAAGATGACAGAAGTTTCTGTTGAAACATGTTTTTAAAAAGTGTCGTGTTGTTTCTGAAAATTTCATTATGCCTGCTGCTATCCAGACCTTTTGACATAATAAACACATTTTTTCTAAATTTGTCGAAATCTGATGAGTATCTTTTCTAACATTTCTCCTTTGTCAACAAACTAAATTTAGTCTTAATGAAATTTTCAAGTTAAATCCTTTCCTGCTGTCTTCTCAACAGTGAAGATACTAAACAACAACAACCAGTGCGCTTCAGGTTTGTGGCACCTCAACTGAACTTAAGCATGCATTAATGTTTTTGATGATTTATTAAATTTTTACATTAAAGTTTCTAATATGAATAGTAAAATAAACTTGTCTCTTAACTCTTTTAAGCTTTATTTGAAAACTTTGATGCAAAAATAAACCTAGACTGTAATCTAAGCTTAATAATGATGATTGCTTTCCATCCCAACCCTCCCCTCACACATGCTTGCTTCCAGCTACTCTGCCCCAACTCCTTGATGATACTTACTTTCCAATCCTTTGTCTTAACCAGTCTTTGTTTAGGAAGACTTTCTTTTTGATATCAAGGGTGATGACAGTTAATTGTAGTGCTAATGTAATCTCTGATAAATTTATACAGAGTGCAATTTTTTTTCAGAGCATTTATCACAGCTTTAGCAAATGGAAACACTATCCGCGTGTTTAAAGTGAATAAAAAGAAGGATGGATCTGGTGCTTCCATCACTGGTGAGTTTGACTTTCCGGTCAAACATGCAGCTGAGATCATCAACATTGCTGTTGCATCCAATGGAAAGTTTATCATGTCCTGCTCCAGAGACACAACAATCATCCTTTGGAATTTGAAGGGTATACATTTTGCTGTGTTTATTGCCTTCATCTGTCTTTCAGTCTTCTTTTTTACCAGAGAAAATAAACCCAGAATGTGAAATGCTGTTATTCAGGGTTCTCAGTAGTTTTTTTGTCAGACGGCCCAGAAATGCTTATAGGCGGCTAAACTTCAGCCTGGAGGCACACAAAGGCAAATTTCATAGCCAGCACAGGCGGCGACTTTCGTCTTGACAGGCGGCAGAATTCGCCGGTTGTCGGCTTCTATTGAGAACCCTGGTTATTAGACCTCTTTTGCAGACTGACTGTCACAGAGCTCATAATTTGATATCCAGGTGAACTCCATCCAACTTTTTTTGTGGTATACTGTTGCTCTGACTCTGGTTGCTTCATCCTGTGGATGGTTAATTATATCTTATATTTTCCCCTGGCCTTCATTTGTCATTAAGTTGGAAAAATTGGGAGGGCCAGCGAAACAAAACCCTCAATTTTACAGAAGGTGTTATTGTTTAGTGGGAATGATTTGTCACATTTGCTGTCAAATTCACTAACATTTAAGTGAGTCGTTAATACACTTATAACACATTAATGCCCTTTTTTTGCTACATTGCAGTTATGAATTATCTTTTTTAAAGAGATCTGAATAAGGACATTTCCTCTAACTGGTGTATCACGATCCATTGTAGGTGAAGTACTGTCCATTATTGACACTCATCAGATGAACAACAGTTTTGCCAGTATATCACCTTGTGGCAAATTCGTAGCCTCTGCAGGTGTGTACAAGTGATAGTTTAGGCTACTGTGTTGAGGCAGAACCATGTCCATCAACTCCTTTTTGTTCCAGAGAATTCCTCCAGGTCTGAAGAGGATGTAATATTATTTGTAATTTTTATGGCAGGATTCACACCTGATGTTAAACTTTGGTCGGTGGAGTTCACCAAGACTGATGATTTCAAGCAGGTGACAGTTTATTATCATGTTGTAGAAAACAATAATATTATTAACCAATCACAGTATGTTTCAAAAGTAGTTAATGGGAAGTAAAGTTTCTTTTAAACAGACTAACCACATGTTAAAGTATATAAATATATTTCTCGGAGTGAGGTGTGTTGTTTGCTCCTTGTGAACTTGATATTAGTAGTATAATTTAACCATACCAATGGCATGTTTAAGGTTTCAAGGGCCATGGAACTGAAGGGTCACACTGCTGGTGTTTATCACTTTAGTTTTTCAGCAGACTCCACAAGGTACATGTTCTGACTGAGTTATACTGTAACTGAGTGTGTGTGTGTGTTTTTTTTGTTAATGTCTTGGTCTCTCTCCTTGTTTTGTGTTAGTCCCATATTTTGGAAATTCAGCTTTATATAACAATTTTGGGTCAAACAAAAATAAAATTGGTACCAAGAACAAGTGTGAAGTATGATGGATGAACATTTGATGCTTTTGCATTGTGTTTTATTTGACAAACTGTCAAACTTCTTGAACTTTTATTTTCCTATCTCAGACTCATTATTGTAATCTAGAGCAACAGAAAAAAACTGGTTGCAGAGTAGTGAACCAGAAAAATATATTGACCAAACTGTCAAACTTCTTTAACTTTTATTTTCCTATCTCAGACTCATTATTGTAATCTAGAACAACAGAAAAAAACTGGTTGCAGTGTAGTGAACCAGAAAAATATATTGACCAAATAATTCTGGGTTTGATGAAAAGATGAAGAATGACTGTTTGGTGTTTGTATTCCTTTAACTATCAGAATGGCTACTGTCTCAAAGGATGGAACTTGGAAAATCTGGGACATTGATGGTGAGCTGTTATTAGTTGTTAGAAGGGGGTGGATTACTACAGCATTCTAAAATGCTTGGTATTCTAAAAGCCAATAATTATTGATTTCAGCTCTTATTTCCTTTGTTTAGAGAATGCCTATTATTGATGATGGTCAATAATTGACAAAATCCTAACCCCAGGGGGTGGGGTGAGGGGGGTTCTCCAGATTTCAATTTACAGCGATGATCAAAAGAGTTTTGGGGGGGTTAAAATTTTTTATTCCAGGATGTTTTTAGGTAGGAAACTTTGGATGATTTGAATTATTTTATTGCCACAGTTCATAATATGTTTTATTTCATATATATCATTCACAAGTATTTTTTTGTGTGTGGCTTGCTTTAGGTAGGGATTTTTTTGGGTATTCAAAACAATGTGAAGATTCGTGGTAGTGGCCTGGCTTACGCATCCCGGCCTTGTAGTTCGGCGAATGAAATACAATCCTTTCTCAAAATTTTAAGGCTCAAAGATTCAGCATGGGATTCTTTGGCAGTTAATTTTTGGTCTAGTGAGTTTTTTGGTTTTGATTATCATCCCCATCAGTTGAAATCCAGAGTATCCCCCTGGGATCCTAATTAATTGAAGTGCATAAAAAATCACCACAAGCATTGCAAATTATTTAGCATTGTTATCTGCAGCCAAGTTTCTCTCTTCACATTCTACAAGCTTTGTAATTTTCAATGACATCATGAGGATGAGGTTGACAGCGACGGCAGTGAGAACGACACAAAACAATAGGTTTAATGAGCAAAAACAACACTCTGCACATGCATTTACATTTTGCTATATTTCTTTGCCATCCTCTGCAAAACAACAACATGAAATGACCAAATTTTGGGTTTTCTCGTGAAGGTGAGCTTTCTCATTGCTGTTCCCATCGTCGTTGCTTAAGCTCCCTAATGTGATGTTATAATACCAAGTGTTGCTATGGTGATGGTTGTATTGTTTGTTTTATTTTCATTTAGTGGAATTTACCAAAATGCAAGACCCTTATCTACTCATCACTGGAATTTACGATGCCTCATTTAATGTCTATGACAACATGCTGATTCACATGTCTCCAGATGCTTATGTTACTGCCATCACTATGGGTAGATCTGTGGGAATTTTCAACACAGAAAATGGTCATTTGGAAGAGTTGCTAGAGGATGTGCATGGAGGTAAGTGCTGAATCATTTGGCACAGAGTTGTGGAGTACATGCCAGCATGCATGCTAGCTGCTGAGTGCATTGCACCATGATGCACAAAGAGACAAGTCAGGCATGTTGACTGGTTTTGCTCAGTTTTTGTTCCCTCTCAGTAAAAGGAATGCTCTGCCAGTTCCTTCTGTTATGTTCACTTTGCAACTTTCAATTATCGTAAAAGCAGCAGTTTTGCGTTACGCCAATACAGTGGAGCACAGTAACGGTGTCCAGACAGGTCTGAAAAGCCTTATACTCTTATAAAATGGTGCTCCCACTTTCTTGCAAAGTGTCAAACACTTGTCCAGACGGACGACCCTCTTTACTTCGCTAACAGTGCTTCGTTTTGTATTGCTGTCCAAGATACCATCACGGCTATTGCATGGCATCCAAGCTCTCGTTACCTTGCTACAGCGGGCGGTGATGACCGTGTGATTCGAGTGTGGCATAATGCAGCAGGGATCAAGGTACAAATCGAGGATTTAGAGGGACGATTATACCGCTCTAGAAATGAAAATGTTAAGGTGAGAGCAACTGTTTGGAGAGTTCGGATGTGCGGTTTGCTTCTTTATTGCTTTATTTCTCGCTCTTATGACGTGTACTTTCACTTTACGTTTGACAGGAGAGATTGGAGCAGCAGATTCTTGAAGCCAGGTAATTCAAGTTGTTGATGCTATACCATCGATCATTAATTTCACTATTTTTAGCACACTATCCTTAATCTTTCTTGGGTAGAAGAATCAAGCATGTTTTCTATCTTATGTTGACTGTATGATGTGATGCGATTTGTCTTTGTTTTTCAGGGCTTCTTTGGACAAACTGAACATCATTGGTTAACAATGTGAAGAAATGGAACCAATATAAACCAATGTCCAATTGAAAGCAAAAAGTTAATGAATAAATAGCAGTACAAGATGCGTCAATCTTTTAAAATGTTCAGCAGCTAGGACAATTCATCGCTTGTACTGGACCTCAACAAACCGTGATACATTAACGTTGGAGTTTATTAACGTAACTTCAGTTAAAAAGAAAAATCAAAACATCCAAACGAAGATAAGAAGTAACTAAGAAAAGAGAACAGAATTTATTAATAAACTTTTAATGTACTTTAAATGATCTTTTAATATAGAGGGCAATTTCTTTTAGATTTTGCAAAACTTGAGGTTTTTCTCTGATCACTTTGTCCACGCTTTATCTTATTATTTCAATTTTAAGCTGGGCTTTTTAGCAGCAATAAAATATTACTGTACGTTACCCTGGTTGGTCACGGCTACCATTATGGTACAAGCTGCTTTGTGAAGGACACTTAACCCAAATGATTTCTTCGTTAGTGTCATAGGAATGAAGGGGAAATTTGCGTTTCACGGGAACAACTTTCTTCGTGTATGAATTTCAGACTTCCGTTGGGAATAAATTTTCATCGGTCACGTGTACTTGTGACAAGCTTAAGGGAGAGTGTGGTAGGTGACCCACCAATGATTCGATCGAATGTGAAAGTGAGGTCCGCCTAATAATGCAAAATGCGCACAATTTGGTCTGCGAAAATAGTCTTTTTATTCCAAATAACTCGGTACAATGTTCGCACCGATACGTGGATATTTCTGCGTAGTCATATATTAGTGTTTAAAGAAAGAAATGCTTATTGAACGGTTTAGAATGCAACGCACGGAGCAACTTTTCAAAAGTTGAGACAACGCCTTCCATTTTAGCAAACCGTTAGTCTCGCATAATAGTTTGCACAATGGCGTCATGATGACACCGTAACGTTGGTTTTTGTTTATGGTTTTTAGTTTTTTATGTACGTAGAAGTGAAAGGGAAAAAATCCCAAAATGTCATACTTCGTGGTGAACCAGTTTTTGTTTTGCGAAATTTTAAGCCTTGTTCAAGGCAGCGGAGTCAAAAACCATTCCTATTCAGCGGCACGTCCCCCTACACATATAGGATCGGTGGGGTACCCCCCCCCCTCCGAGATTTAAACACACCTTCCGAGTCAATGAAGTCATGACTGGTCTTCCTTGCAGAGGTGTTCCAAAACTTGAAATTTCTTTGAGGCCTGTTCCAAAGAAGCAGGTTCTTTCTGGAATATGTTCGCGAACAACATGGTAGTCAGAATTTTCTTCCATTGCAATTGTATTACAATGCAGAAAACCGTGAGCTCAGTGTTGTTATCAACTCCAAAGACCGCACAAGAAGCGCCGACATTAGAAGACAGTAAGAGCAATGGTGCAAATTGGGTCTGATCACAGGTTATGAGTCTCACTGATATCGCAGTGCATCTTGGGAATGTTAAAGAAGAGCCCTCTTCCCAAAAAGGGGGAAATCTCACTGAAAATGTCAATTGCAATGCTCAATGAAATCGTTGGAAAATCACCATGTTTTAAATTTTCCTGGCGACTTTGCAAAAATCGATTTTTTTTACCTGCTCTCCCACTGTCAGGCTGAGTTTTAGGATTTGGAGGTCGCTCATGGCGAGCGATGGGTACAACGTAGACGTAATGTAAGTGTTACCATGGTCGAGCAAAATGGGATTGCCTCACAATGATGGGCTCCTGACTGCCTGAGTCGAATATATAAATTCGCATTTGATTGAAATCTACCAATGTCGCATTTAATTACATGCACTTTATTCGAGCCGTGTAGTGCCAGTACCCCGGGTGCCAGAGGGTTTTCTTGTGCTGTTTTGTCGGCTATGCCTCTCGTGTGACTCGAGTATACCCCCGGGCCCGTTTCTCGAAAGTACCGAAAACTTTTCGGGCCTGAAAAGACTCCGGAAAGACTGAAAAGTCTTTTCTGAAACTGTGACCGGCTTTAATATTCTAAAAAGCTGGTCTTTATTTTAAGATACGAAAGGGCAAATTTGTTGCAAAATTTCATGCTGGCAAACGTCTTCGTTTTCAACATAGGTGGGAAATTATGGCAACCGAAAGAGGCCCGAAAAGTTTCGGGCGATAATAAATCGAAGGGTCACGTGTTGCCGTTTGGATTGGATTACACGCGGGCTCAACACATAAATTTTGTCGTCCTAATGACACTGAGTGATAGTGAATTTCACCCTGCTTCACCGTAGTCTAAGTGGAAGGAAAGGTAGTTTTTACTTTCATAGTAGGTTTGAAAATTCTGCTTAAGAACAATGCAGCAGAAAGCAACAGACAAGTCAAAAAATCGTTTGTCGTCTTGGTAGCCAAGTATACAGATCAAAACAACTGAAACAAGGTCACTGTAATATTCACTGATGGTAAGCCACAACATCGTTTGCTTTGTTTTACACATCTTTTGAAAGGTCTTGACTCATAGTTTGTAGTCAAAGCCAGTTCGTTGGCTGATTTGATACAAATTTCTTTCTCTCCTGAGTTCTTGTTAAGTTAAGCTTGTCACACTGTACCAGCGCTTACCTAATACGGTATTAGACTTAAATTTTGGTTCATTCTATCTCAGTAGGTTGTTTGAGCATTTCTCTCTTTTCTCCTTTGTATAAATTTGCTGAAGTCTTTATTTTCTCGTTTGTTTTGATTTGTGTTTAATTATTTATCACAGCCCGCGAATGTACTCATTTCAATATAAAAATAAAATTCGTGTATGTTTTTGATAAATGATTAATTAGTCCTCCTGAAGAAAGTTAATCTCTCACCAACACATGAGTATTTATGTATACAGCATTTCATATAATTTTCATTGCTTTTACTCCTTTATAAATAAGCTGTGCTCATTTACTTTTTTGTACCCTTTAGTACGTTGGTTCGGGGTTTATTTGGATTTTATGACATGCTTGCGTACTTGATTGACATAACAACGGAAGGAACAATGATAATTATCATTCACAAGCATTTGGAATACCCATTGAAACATTGATACCACACTAATTTTGACAGCTGCTATCGCAAAAGCCTTGAAATCAAACTTTAAAGCTCTGATTTGACATCTTGTGATCTTGCAGCTTGAAAGAATTAACCTATGACTTTTGGTGAAACTCAACTCTTTTGAGCTCAGTAACAGCTATAGTCCTTTTCTTTATTGTTCACTTCACCGAGACATGACTCGACATATTTGGTTTGTATCATCACAATGCAGCCCCATTGTCTAGGTACACCAATATTGTACATCACGTGAACCATGGTTGTGTTGGCTTAATCAGGAGACACTGTCTGCCAATTAAAAGGTGCAAGTTATATTTTCCTTGTGTGGAAAAATGTTCACTTGGGTTTTGCTATATAAACAAATAAAGTTTTTTTAATTAATAATTATGAAAATTGCCCTTCAGGTTAGTTTCTTAGTTAGAAAATCTCATACCACAGTGTTTTTACCTCAGTTCCGATTCTGTAATTCATTTCAAAAGGCAGAAGTAATATTATTGGCATATCTCTCAGGTTATGCAGTGACAGTGCTTAAAAATGATGCCAATCAACACAACTGTAACCTGGTGACTATCTTATTACTTAGTCTTACTTTACAGGGCTGGAGACTAATGGTAGCCAACTAACCCACAGACTAGTAAAAATTCCATTTGCCTTGAGACTTTATAATGACCTTAACAAAAATTATTTAGAGACCCTTGGTGGGGAATTTGTTATGTTTTGGTATGATATATAACTTTTGCCACATCATTTCATTTCACTTTTTTTCATATGGGTGTTATTTTGTTTGTAATTTAAACCTTTTTTGCATAAGCTACTTATAAAAGCCATACTCTTGATACACACAGCCATTGTAAATAGTTTTAAGTTTTTAGTTTAGTTAATTTTAGTTTGTATCTGAAGAAGGCTGAGCAGCTGAAATGCCATTAAACCTAGCTATAGTCAGAACAGTTAGAAGTTCACCACGCTGTTCTTGCCTATTATTTATCTATAAATTATTCATGTGATGGAACAACATCCTTTGGATCCTTCTGCTGGAAGTTCATTGTTTGCGTAAACCTTTTTATCTCATTTATATGTTATATAACTCTTCACAAGCATCAGTCGCAGACAAATTATTTATCTTCATGAACAAACATACACTATTACAAATGAAGGTGTAACTTACCCACATGTTTTGTTTCACTTCAGTTTCTTTTGGTGTGCAACAAAACGTGGGTTATCTTTATTTATGATAGTATATATATGTAACTCTTCACAAGCATCAGTCACAAACAGTTAATCTTCATGAACAAACATACACTATCACAAATAAAGATAACCCACATGTTTTGTTGCACACCCATATTTATAAGTATCAGCAGATAGATTGAAGACTTCATGCTCATTATGGAAAAACCCTAGCTGTGGATATAATATTGATATGTGAAGTCAGACTAATACATTATATTGTTGGTTCTAACAAACCTTTTTTCTCCCTCATTTGTTTTTGTTTTTTCAGGGATGTATACATAGCAAAGATACCAGACAATATTGGTGATATAGAAACATTCACAACAGTTGTACAGTCTTGCAACTGCCATGAAGTCATCAAATGTCAAACTGAGATGTAAAGTAAGTGTGACATGTGAATAATGTACCAGTATGTGAAGTAAATCATAATTGTAATGGGCGGACGCCGGCGAATATCTAACTGTGTTGTTTCTCAATTTTACCAACGCCGCAACGGAGGAATGTTTTTCGACAGAAACTTCAAGCATCTATCTGACTTTCAATTCTTTAATTACTTGAAATTCCGATAGATGCTTGAAGTTTCTGTCGAAAAACATTCCTCCGTTGCAGCTTTGGTAAAATTGAGAAACAACACAGTTAGATAGTCGCCGGCGTCCGCCCATTACAGTAAAAACTCTTTCCCCGCTTTACAGACTTTAAACATTGCCATGATCCTTCAAACTATCTTCGAGTGCTTAACACGTATCTTGAACCGACTAACTGAAAATACCGACAACTCGCGGGATATCACAACAAAACAAAGAAGAATTGATACAGCGCAAATAATGACGTAAATCACGCAATCTTGACAAAATGATATCCATTACAATAATGAACTGCAGAAATGAAAGCAAGTGAAGAATGATCCTCGCAGTTGTGAAGGCAATTTATGTAATTGTGTTCACAACTGCAAGGATCGTTCTTCAATATTTTAATAAGTTTGATATGATGGTAAAACTGTCAGTCTGAAATGATGTTTGTACTCTAGGTATCTCCTTAATTCTCCTTCTCTTTATTCTTCCCTTACTTTTGTCTGAGCAAAAACCTTCTCTCTACAGTTTGTCCAGGTCTCTCAACCATACCCTCATGCCACCTTAACCCTATGGAAACATGGAGAACGTTGTATATCAATTACTGTTTTAAGGGATACTGTGTTTACTCTCTTTAGACTGCTAGACATACAGTCTGGTGTGAATGCAGATAGTTTAAAGTGCCTTTTTTAAAATGGGGGCAGGTATGTTATACTGCTAACCTATGTATAATCTGAATTTGTAGAAATATTATTTTGTAAATTCCACCTTGCTCAGAAATTTGGACTTTTGTGACCACATGCAGGTCCTTAATATGTTAACAAGAAACTTACCATGGAGTGGGTATGATTGAATCTGCCTAATCAAAAATGTGTGAAATATAGCTATACAAAGACCAGCTCTAGTTGTCCACCTTAAAGTGATGTCCTCTTTAGGGGAGTACACTGTAGACTGACTACGCTGTTGAAACCAGCGTGGCTTATGAACGAAGTCTCTATTGATTTTAATCAGTGACAGGAAAAAATAATCTTTTTTTTTATCATTGGTACAATATTTATGCATGTTGTTTTTATTTCAACTGAACTCAAGTATATTAAGGTAGTTTCTTTTAGTTCTTTATCTGAATATATGTATGTATGTTTGTTTATTTAGTAATGTATTTCTTTTGTGACAGCATGCACATGTCATTCCTTCAAAACTGTGTCTACAAGGCAGAACAAAGTATCTGGTACCAGTAATGGGTAAGGTTTCCTTTGTGGTGTATTATCTCTTGGAATCCACATGAAATTCTTGTGGATTTTAATGGGAGTTTCCTGTGGGAATCCAAAAACCATGAATGCTTTGATTTGACTTTGACATTTCCCATGGATGCAGCAATCAATCAGAAGCGACATGGAACCACAAACTAATCACTGTTACTGTTTGTGGTTTAGTTTTCTTGCACATGAATGGCTTTTTACTTGAAACACAACAACATGTCATAAATATTTCTAGTGTTCACTGTTTTTGGATTTTTACAGTAAGTAAGGAGAAAGAACTCAAAGTTGAATTATGCCCCTGAAAAATTGGTTACTTAATTGATATATCAACAAAACAAAGTGTTTTCTGTTTACTCAGGTAATACTTGTTAAACACATTGTTCACTATATATAGTGACATTGAAATTTATCTGCACTTTGTTGGAAAGTTGTTGTTTAAAACTATTCCATGGCATTGTTGTTTGCAATCAACCAACTCTTTGTCAGAGTCACTATCATAATCTTCTAGTCCAGAATCTCTTTCTTCATCAACACATTGTCATTCATGCAACGAATTAGCCACGGCCTTCCTTTCATCAAAATTACTGCCTTGAAATGTGTGTGATCTTTTTTTAATTGTAATTTTTGTTGGATTCTTGCATGTCATTTCACAACCAGAAAGAAATCTCCACATTTTGTTGTCACGGTAGTGTGGATGTTGAAAACAGACTGCAAAGTATTCAGATTGACTCAGGAATACAGTAGCTTCAGGCCCCGTCCACATGAAGACGATTGTAAACGCAAACGCTAGTAAACGCAAACTTTTTTATGCGTTTAGGCCTTCTGTTTACACGAAGACGATGAAAACGCTCACCGTAAACGCATAAATTCGAAAATGCTCTCCAAAGTGGATAAATTTGAAAACACCGTTTTATGTGTCTTCGTGTGGACGGCCGTAAACGTATATTTTCGTAAACGCTGTGAAAACGCTAATGTCAGATGTCAGCGCCAGTCTCTTTTATCGAGTGCGTTTCCAAGATGGCGAACACACGAGTGTTGAGCTGTGTCATGCTTGCGCTTATTTCAAGCATATTTGCGAGCATTCAATTGAATCTTGCAATAATTGACTACAAAAGAAGAAGACTAAACCTCTCAAGATTGTTATCCACAACTACAAGCACTTTAGCTTGAGTAAAATGACTTAGATGCAGACGTGAGAGGAAAGAGAGAAGATTCTGGACCAGACCAGGTCGTACAAGCACCTGGTGGAACAACTTTGCCGATCAAGTGGTGATAACAGAAGAGTGGAAAGAGAACTTTTGAATGAGCAGAGACTCGCTATATAATCTAGCTGAAGAACTGAGACCATACATTCAAGGAAAAGCAACCAACATGAGGTCGCCGGTTGGTGCGTTTACGCGCGTTTTCGTGTGGACGGGTGAAAACGCTACGTAAACGGTGATCGTTTTTGTGTGGACGGAGATAAAAATGTGCATTTACTAGCGTTTGCGTTTACAATCGTCTTCGTGTGGACGGGCCTCAGTCTGTAGTTATGGTACAACACAGGTAGCCCAAATGCAAGATGCGTATATTGAGGTAATAATTTATTTGGGTGCTGCAACTGGGACATGACCTGCTAAAGTAAACAGTGTTGTGTTACAATGCCAACCATCGATAATTTGAGCGCTGTATAAGATACTGTATGCAGTTTGAAATATTGTCAAATTCAAATTTGTTATAAAGAATAAATTTGTCCTTTTTTCAATAAAATGAAGAAAATGTGCTTGTCTGTTTTCTGTTGGCCTGTCGATTGATTTCGTCATTTTTGGTGGAGTTTGCCATAACCTTCATAAGACGGAGTCACTGAGTTTGACAGGTACTAGCCATCTGAGATGTCCACGGACAAGGGCTTTTTTCAGCCCACTTCATGGACTGTAGGTTTCAGTTTGCGGTTCAGAAATTCTGGTCACATGATAACATTTTTGTGGCTCTGTGGTTTGCAAAAAATTTGCAAAGAAATTTAATGCATGGGAATTTAATGTAAGCAGACAGTCTGGCATCACCTGATCAGTTACAATTTGCAATCAAAATTCTACCTCTTTCCCCACACCCCATGGGAGCAGAAAACAGACAAGGTAAGTACATTTTCATTTTATTGAAAAAAGGACAAATCAATCGTTTATTACATATTTGAATTCAACAATATTTGAAATTCCAAACAGTGTCTTAAAGAGTGCTCAAATTATCATCGGTCGGCATTGTAACCCAACACCTTACTTCAGAGGGTCACATCCTAGTCGCAGCTCTCAAATAAATCTATTAATTACCTCAATATTCTCATCATGCATTTGGGGTGCCTGTGGTTACAGGAAGTCTGTTATTAAAACAGTTATATATCTTAAAGTGTTTGGCCTCACCTACGAGACTTTATTTATTTAGAAAGAAAACTTGAAGTATTCTGTGAAATCCTAAAAAATAAATTAAAAAAATAATTTTAAAAAATACCGAAAGCAAACTGAACCCAACAGAGCAGTGGGAGCTGGTTGACCCACCAAATTAGTACAATGTGAGGCATCAAATTATGTATTCCCACAACATTGCTTAATTCCTGTTTGTTATAAATAGGTAATGACGTACATGGTGATAACATTATTGCATGTGAATGATGATTTGATGTAACAAAGAGTTTTCCAGTAAATGAAAATTCTGTATTTTATGTACCATCTGGAAATTCCTTCAGTTTATGAATAAAGCATTCTAAATAATAGTTTTTTTCAAACTAGAGTCCTTCAATAGTCATTTGTATACCAATTGAAAATAAATTGAATTCTGAATGGACAGAAGCCATCAAATTTTAATTGTGACTCTTGGAAATTACTTTATTAAGTGTATGCAAATATTTTCAAATGACCTCTTTTTTATGCAAAGGGAATGCATATATATTATGTTTGCTACATTTGAAGTTAAATATTTTTTCTAGTCGTTTTGTTCTCTTGAAAATTGTAGTCTATCAGATGGCCGTATTCAGTGGCATGGCGTAATCATTTCAGTAACATACACATGTCTTTTGTCTCCAATTCACAAGATCTAACGCATGGCGAGTGAGTTTTTATGTTTTACTTCATCTTTGTTAATTGGTATTGAATCCATTTGACATACTTTTTCATGATTCAAATTATATTTGAGTTGTTTACTTTTTCAATTATCTTGTCCGTCAAATAGACCAGCATGATAATTAGGGTTTAATACACTTTTTGCTGGAGAAGTTTGACAATGCATTAAGATGAATCTAATTAACAATTATATTATGAGCTCGAGATTTCTATTGAGAGCAAATAATCTAATTGTTTTCGCATAAATCTACTATTTGTTGAAAACTAAACAAGTAAATTATCTAAATTCTGCCCGCAGACACTTTGAAAATGTTAAGAAGTGGCCGCCATTTTGTTGACAAAGTTTACTCACTATCTATCACAGAATAGATAATGAGTAGCATAGCCAATCAGAGACCAGCATTTGTGATAGAATGCCAGTGGATTTATACTAATTTGTGATAGTGTTAAGTGCTGTATGTGAATACTGGCAAACTTCTGACTGAGGCCAGAACTGTTTCAATCAGTACTCACTCAGAAAAGTGTTACACTTTGAAAGTGAATTTAGCATCCAGTAGTCTTCAGGCAATAAAATGTTTGACCACCAATCTAACATAATTTCCTGTAATTGGCATAAATAAAACTCCCCATTCTAAATAAAACACACCCAGAAAACATCCTAGTTGTTCTGTATATGTAAAAGACAAAAAAAGACCTCCTTTGACACTTTTTATCCTTATTTTATCCTTATGTTCACAGAAGCAACAGTTTGAATGGGGAGGGAGATTAACATCCAAATTGTCTTTGGGAAATAATAATTATTATTGTAATTATTGTTAAGAAAGTGTGACAGTGGTCCCAAGACTTAATTGCTTTACCACAGTGTTGTAAAATACTGTTCTTGGAGCTCGACTCACCAGGGCTGTACTCCATCTGTCATGTTATATTCATTAACACTACATAACACAAACAAGACATGAATGGACTTCTGTATCCTAACAAATACAACAGAGATCCCCTACTCATGTTGCAATACTGTCTGCTACATTTATATCTTGTTTTTTATGGCCATAAGGAACAACTATCCCCATTGATGTCATGTTGAGCATTGCACTAGGTCCTTGTATCCAATGGTACATTAATCACCATTGTAATGTTGTAGACATGTGTCTAAGTATAAAAGGTCTAGTTAAGTCCAAAGTATCACTCTCTGAACTCTTTAGTGTACTGTAAGGAGCACCTTTACCGTTTAAAAATTTATTCCCACCCTTCCCTCGCTTTGGAGGTGTTGTTGTTGTTGTCTTCAATAAACTTGGGTTCACCTTTTGGTACGTGCTTTGGTTAAGTCTTGCAGCGACTTCCCCAAGCTTTGGTGTATTTCATGCTATGCTATGTTTTGCTCTCTATCTGCCTTTGTTCTTGTCTGATCCACCACTTGGCTGGTGGAGTCGGCTTGTAGTGCTGGGGAGGTATCTAGCGGAGAAGTATTGGGAAAGCTAATTGCACTATCCACTGGATAGGTATTTATCTGGTGGATAGCGCTATCCAGCCTTTGAACAACCAGGGCCTGATTGTGAGTCAACAAATTTATTTACTTCACTTGAAGGTTGATACCTAAAACTATGTATCCAAATATTATTATACATTACAATAAAGTTTTACTCTATACACATGATGTAATTTATTTTATATAATTGACTTGCTTTATTCTAAACTATTACTTGAAATATCCTTTGTTGTAAAGTTTCATAGTATACCCTTAAAATGGATATTGCATTAAACTTCATTATCTAGAAATTACAAGGTGAAAGCAAAATAGTAAATTTTCTTTGGTTGAAAAGAAAAAGGTAGGATAATTTTATGTTTAAATAGGGAGGATAAAGTTTGAATAGGAAGTTAGATTGAAATAAAAGAATGCTACAGATTCCTAATAGTAGAAGCACTTAAGTTACATGCACCCAGACTATAATTACTGCTTCAGTTTCTGCTACAAAACTATGCTGCACATTGAGCTTATTGTAGCATTGTTATGCTAATAAACCTTTTCATTTAGTCAGCAAAAAGTCAACACTGCATAATTATAATGAAATGAAAAATAAAAGATCAAAGACAAAAAAGTATTGTCTGACATATTTGTTGGCTTAAAGATGGCACTCCCTCTGGAATTGTTAGAACTCAGGAATCAGATGGTAACTTGTAAACCTGACAGATAAGAAAGATACACCCAGTAGTTGTGTTCATTGAATGAATTGGTTTAAGAAACATTTTAGGTTTGTGTGCATTGTAGTCATGTTATGCAGATTTAGTTGAAAAGATTAGAGATGTTTTGTCTATTCAGACTTGATCAATATTTCAACTTTCAAATGCAATTATTTTACTGTTAGTAGTATGTTATGGTTATGTTATGGCCTGGGTAACTTTGCAATCTTAAACTGAGCTTGTGTTTTATTCTGTTGCCTGTTTTGATTACCATTTACAGCCAGAGAAAGTCATGATTGATGTGTCCTGTGCTAATAATTTATCCTCACAGGACTGTTAGTCAGCCGGGGGGGAGCCGTAGTCATGCACCAAGGAAAAGAGAGAGTGGATCAAGTTTCACAAAGAGCAATAAAGTGTTTGCAGCCAACAGTCAGGACACCAAAAGACACCATTCCATCACTTCTCAGAATAGCAAAGAAGGCATTTTGAACAGCAAAGATTCAGGATTACATAGTGATCTTCCCAAGACAAAAGTTATTACTACAGTGAATGGAAATAAAACTTGTGTGGAAAATTCACAGGCTGCCTTAGGACATGGATTAAAGGAAAGTTTTGCATCAGTGCGGCATAGTTCAGCTACTCCTGACTTGCTTAATACCAGCAGTTTGATTGATCCTTTTGAAATAGCACACATTTCATCTAAACCTAGTAGTGCTGGATCACAAACATCCTCTTCTCGCTTAAGAAGACCTCCAACAAAGGAATCAAGAAGCGTATCAATTTCTGAAACAGATGTATGTATTTACTCTTTTGTATGTAAAAACTATGATCTCTTTCTTTTTTGAGGTTAATATTAAATATATGGTTATTAAAGGTTGATAACTTTCAGTAAAAATAACAGTCACTTTGCCTTGATGATAATAACATTGGACTGTTTTAATTTTAATATTATTATTATTATTATTATTATTATTCCTACATATTAGTGAATTTAGGTAGGAGGTGCATGTTATCTTGTCCAGTAAATATTGGTTGCAGGGATACTGTTAGGAGTCAATGAACAGGTTGGCCTTAAGTCTTCACAGGAATTCAAAAAGTTATACTGGATGTACACTCCTTGCAAAATGTGTAGCATAATACCAAACTCAATGGTTCTCTTGATTTTGTAGAACTCTGTCCAGCTTAATCAGTATAGACTGATGGATGAAATCGGAAAGGTGGGTTGAATTCTGTGGAAAGCAATGACAAAGCTTTCCTGAATTTGTAACATCTAAATATTGAGCTTATTCTTTTTTTGTTGATTCATGTTTTATCTTAGGGCTCATATGGAGTTGTCAAGCTGTGCTATTCAGACTTTGATCAAACAAATTATGTGAGTACTTGTTAGGAGATTAGTGGCTAATTCACTATTATGCAAAGAGAGATCTCATCTTTTTGAATTGTAATGATAAAAATCACTACAAACTATTTTTCTGGTGACAGGCAATGAAGATAATTTCAAAGAAGAGAGTAATGAGAAAGACCGGTTTAAGTAAGTAAACCATCTTAAACTTGAAGTATCATGTTAATGTCTGTTAAGCTTTAAACACAAAGAAAGCTGATGATTGTTTCTAAAGATAATTACAGATCATAATTATCAGAATTATCTGGAGCCTGTTTTTTGCACAGCAAGGACTGGTGAATCCTTCAGTTTCAGTCTTTTCTTTTTTTCTTGTTTATAGGCAAGGAAACCTCTCTTGCAGCAGTTCTCACTTTGATTAAATAGGGAATAACAAAATTAAGCAAGATCAAATTTTAGGCTTAAAGCATTGATTCAAGCAACAGATGAAACTTTTACTTCCTCGTTGTTTACTATAAAGATGGAGATGAGTTAACTGATATTTTTTGGTGGGGTATAATTTGGCCAACTGTCAGTAAACTGTCAGCCAACAGTTTGTCGACAGATTACTAACAAGTTAAAATGAAGGAGTTAATTAAAATCACAAAAGGAATCAAATTAAGGCTTTACATTTGGGTATTGTGTCATTCCAGATAATATCCATATCCCTCCCATAGAGGGTTTTTGTAGATGTACCCCCCACCCCTCTGGATTTTCCTTTCCATGGGGTTTTCAAAATACCCCCCTCCCCCCTGGAATTTCCATGATTTTACACTTGTCTTCCCTACCCTTTGGAAATTCTAAATCCAAAAAAAAAAACAACAACAACAACTTCAACTTCAACTTCAAAACTTCTCGGTTTTGAAAGGTTAGGCTCTAATATTTTATTTTCCTTAAAAGAGTCTGTTCTTTAAATAACCAAGTCGTGGTTTTAATTTATTCATAGTCAAAACAGCATATCAAATTACTTTACACACCTAGTTAATTACTTTTACTCTCTTGACAAAACTACGAAAAGTCTCCCAGTATCTAATCTCCATGATATTTTGTATGTTGCAGATGTAAAGTTTGAGAAGTTATACAATTAAGTGAAAGATGTGTAGTATTTTAATACATCTATATCGGTCGCATCGCGAAGCTGTAATAAGTCACGCAATCAGATGTGTTCAAGCATCCGTTAAAGTTATATCACTTAAAGCTCTTAAATAGCTTTAAATCTGTCCTTCAAAAAAGGCATACACTTAGTCTTTTTGGTAGTTTGTGAATGATGGTAAAAACATTTAATTATGGTATTTTTGGCTTGTCACATTTTTCAGGTGTGAAACATGTTCAGTGCTCACTGTACATGTTTAAACAATCGTATATCATTTGGCTCGAAGTCCAGCATGTAGCTCCAACATGCGCTTTTGATCTCTGCACTGTGCAAAGGCGGAAAAATAATGGCAAACATCTAAGAAAGAATCTTACGTTTAATTCAATGGACAGAATGTTTCACTTGGTTTGGTTATCTTAATATATTGAGAAATTACGCAAGTGTTTACTCAACAAACCCTTCGTCTACCCCCTTTCCCCTCAGAAATTTATGGTTTTTACACCCCCTACCCCTCAGAATTTCCGTAACCCTCTGTTGGGTGGGTATGGATATTTTCTTGAACGACACAATAATTGCAATAAATGAGTTATCTACCTTTTAGTTCTGAAAGTACTTTTTGCATCTTTACCCAGCATAAATAAAATAGCAGTTGATTGTTTGAGGAATATTTTTTTCTCCACCTCAGGGAGACCTGGTGAAAAGGCAAAGAACTCGGGACTAGAAAGCTTGCAAAGAGAAATTGCTATACTTAAAAAAGTTGATCATCCTTACATCGTCAGGCTTTATGAGGTATGTATCCTTTGTATAGCAACCTAATCTTTTCCCCTCCAATGAATATTCATTGCACATATCTTTTCTTTACTTTTTCCCACTGGGTTTGGGTTGTACAAGATTCACCAATTACCACTAGTCCATGATTCCAAACAGGGCATCGCTGCTGTGTCCAATGAATAATGTCACTCATAATATTATAATAACAACAGTTTATCAAACTCTCTTGCAGTAAACTTACTGAATTAACGAGTTATGATACAATGAAGACTTAATAAAATCAGCTATGTACATTTCTGTCTACAATAAGTAAAAATTATATGAACCACACCAGAACATGCATCACAATAATAATTATTTGCTGTTAAAAAAAGCTAAGGGTTCATTAAAGTATCTTTTGATGCCTTTGCTAGAGAAAAATCAATTTGCTATAACCCTGAACATGTATGCTTCAATTGGACCAAATTTGGACAATACCCATATGGTTCAGTTCATGACATCATCCAGCCACACCCAATATCACATGACCAGAAACGGAAAAATGCATTTTAACTAATAAAATGGCTTAAACCTTTTTGCTGCATTTTCAAAAGCTATTTTTAGGAAATTTAAGCATGCATTTTGGCTTATGATGAAAAATAAAAAAAATTAGAATGGAAAATGTGCTTCTTTGACCACTCTTTTGAGCATATTTTTTTTCATTTGCTGCAAAACCCATGCTTGAATTCCAAGAAAATATGATGTTCTTTCTAAAACAATTATTGTTTTAAAATCCAGCAACTACAATTATTTCTCGTGGAGAAAAGGTCTTTTTTTCACAGTACCAGAAGTGGCAAGGGAATTTTCAGCAGCCTAGTGCCTAAGCATTGTTGCAAGTCTTCGCATTGTGGATGGTAGCTGAGCTGTTACTCTAATAGTGGCTGCAAGTCAGATAAAAGCCGTCGAACTGGATGTGCAATGATGACTTATCTCCACGTTGAACTGCCTCAGTTCTTGCTTCTTGCACGCTCCAGTCAGCAATCCTTTTTATGAACAGTGCGATCCATTCAACAATATGGATCCACTGAGTGGAACTGACATGATCCAGACTGAGAGTCCCAAGAATTTTGTGGTAATCTTTGAAATATTGCCCATTGGCAAGGAATGAAAGAGCAACAAAATTACGTATTGCAGATCTTGGATGAGTTGTGACAGGAATGCTACTCTTCAAGTTGACTTTTTTCCCACATCAACTACACTCAAACTCTTCAACAGTGTAGTGTTTTACCGAACAATATTCAAATTCAGTTTCTTTTTTACATGCATTCACAGTGTTGTAGATTACTTAAATTACTGTTAACTAGGTTATCAAGCAAGGCTGATGTTGTAAGGAGAAGTTGTCCATCACAAGTTTCGAGCTCACCATTATCAGGCAGTTCTCTATGAAGTGGTTGGCATTTTTTATATAAGAGTGAAATTCTTGTGATAGAGCTGCTTTCAAGGATAATTTACAAGAGTCCTCGCTCAACGTCTGCTGCTCCATGCTGTCTTGGGAGAGTGGTTGCAATTTAGTGGCCTTGATAGCTTCATTTATTTGTGTTATAACTTAACAGTGGAGTTTCTCAGGTTTGGAAGGACAGTTCATGGACACAGGTTCACAGGATCGCACAGTTTTATCGCAAGAGATGTCAGAGTTTCGGAGCGGTAAAAATGGCGCAGACACAGAGTTTCCTTTGAAGTTCACATGTGATGATAGTGCAATACTAATTTCAGTTTGTGTCTCCGCATCTTTGAGAATGCGATTCCCAACCTGACACTGGAATTCTGTCACCTTTTTGAGATTTCTCCATCGACATGCAGCCATCGCTGTGGCTTTCTGTTTATGTCCGTACATGGATGACATTTTCAAGCAGAACACTCAAGTTTCACGACTCGCATGTTGTAAACGTAAAGCAGAAAATTAATCAATAGAAATGTAAACAAAATGAAGTAAAAAACGTTATGGGGGACTTGAATCGGCGACAGCTGGTGCTGAAAAAAGCATGTGAACAAATTTTGGCTGACTGGAAGTGAAATTGCACTTGGGTAGCAACCGTGTACCTTAGCAACGAGATACTTCAAAGTCTTTGGTATGCTTCGTTCTACAGGTAGTAATGTTTCTATAAAAGGGCAATTCCACCGTTACGGACGTTACATTCAGAGTCATTTTTGAAACTTTAATTTAACACAGGCAAAGGATAGGAAGGGATTGTCTAATTTTACATTGATGATCATGTTTGTGCCTACTGACGCATTAATTGAATTATAAAAGTTTTCCACTTGACTGGCCTATATTTTAAAATAGGGCAAAAAACACACCGTTACGGACGTTACATAAAAAACAACCACATGAGCCAGAGCACTGGTGTTAATGAAAAATTCCTGTGAAGTATTGGGGCTTATTGCATGAACTGCTCCAAATATTTGAAGTATAGTAGTTGTGTGAACCAAAAAGCTTCATTTCATTTAAACCGGCTTTCGTAATTATATAATGCTATGTGAACTTTAACGTTACGGACGTTACAGCCAATGTTACGGACGTTACACTGTGTGAATTATAATAAAATGCACACGATAAATGAGCTTTTTTGTATTGTTGGCCACATTTTTTTTGGACATATAAGTTTAAAAAGGCTTGTATTTAACATTTTATAAATCAAACTGGTTGGTACTTTATGTTAAAGCCATGAAATGTCCCAACACAGTATGAAGGACACTACATGCATTTTACATAAGGTACTCAGCTTTGAGCATGCTCTTTGCAAACTATCTGAGCCCACAGACATATAGTGAGTGAGTATAATTCATTCCTTCTCTAAAGCACTGCTTAATTTGAGAATTCACATGTATATGCAAAAATGCCTTTAACTGTGGCAGAAAGAGTTCGAAATCACAGACAAAAAGTCAAAGAAAATGCAGAAAAGCATGAAGCACATAAAGAAAAAGACAAACTTAGGAAAAGGGACAGTAGGAAGAAATCTGTTGATCCAGGAAAAGCTGAACTTGAAAGAAAGAAGTGCAGGGAAAGAGTGCGATTGCACAGGCTTAAGAAAAAGTTGTCTGCCTCACATGTACAAGATCCTGGTGACACTCATGTAAGATATGTGTGGCCACTAGATCTGTGATGATTCCTAAAACTGAGGTTCTGGCATACAGGCAACTGATGATCCAAGAGTTACACCAGAAAAGCCTTTGCCCAATTCCACCGCCAACTATTCAACCAGGGGAATACCGTAAACACCGGCGTATAAGCCGCACCTTTTTGCTCAAAATTTTCGTATCAAATCGGGGATGCGGCTTATCTGCAAGAACATCTGGACACCATGCCGTAAATTTGCATAAATTAACAATTTTCAGCAAAAATTCTACAGTCTGTATAGACCTGTGTAGCAAAATATTAAAAACTTCATAAAACTATACCACAATACGCATTGATCATTGCTATTACGAGTTTGGTGGCTCCTAAAAGAGCCGTTTTAGTGTGAGCTTACATATAATGATTAAACCTTCGTTAAAGAGCTTTTAACCGGTTTAACATTGCCTTTCTTGAGCAGGTGAAACTTGAAGAAACAATGCGTTTACCTGTAAGACATCTTTCTTAAGACTCCACCATTGATTTATTTTAATTTCTTTAAATTTTTTTTTCCCAAAATTTGAGTTGCCAAACTCGGGGTGCGGCTTATCTGCGAGTGCGGCTTATACGCCTGTGTTTACGGTACTATGCAGTTGATTATGTCAAAACCTATTATTTTGGGAGAGTAATGAAGAAAAGTGGCAGTTTTGTAGAATTCAAGTTCCTGCACAGAAAGAGTGCCAGTACTTTCCATTGGCCTAGACGAGATGACGTGGACAGAGTCCACTTTTCAAACATTTTCTCTGATCCAGTAACTGTTCCCCAATTTATCAGTGGGCCTTTTGAAATTCCAGAGCTTCCTGCCGTGGAAAAACTTTTCAAAGTTATAAGGAAACACAAGAAAGTTTGAGAAACTATCAAGAGAAATAACTGTTTAACCAGAATTCTACTGATGTTACATGTAAATGCAACAAGTTAATGTTATAAAAGACAAATTGTCTTTGAGTGTAATGTTTGGGTTCTTGAGACTTTTTAAAATGTTTAACTTAGCTTCAAGAATTGTAACGTCCGTAACGTAACGTCCGTAACAAAGTTTTGTTACCATTATTTGAAAAATATTGCAGTTTTTCAGGGACTGCTTTTTACCAAAGTGTTTCTAAAGAATATTTAGCTTTGTGGCAGAAATATCTTTGAAATCTTTTAAATAGTTTTTTTAAGAATGGAAAAAGATTGTGTAAACGTTACGGACGTTACGTAACGTCCGTAACAAAATTTACTTTGTTAATAACTATTTTTTAAAAAAGGTTGGGGTTAAATTTATATTTTTTATTTATTAACTCCTTTGAGGTATTTCTTCTGATATAACTGTTGGTAGACACAAATCATTTCCAAGTTTTATAAAGAAAGTTAAAAATTTGTCTCTCACCTATTGTTTATTATTAAAAAATAAACACGTACTTTGGAGATCCCCCCCTGAATGCGTTGCTGTCGCAAGCAAACCGAAACTTATTTTTCTATGTACTGTAACTTGTCAGCAATATAGTACAGGGTATGATTTTAAGTCTAACCACTTTTTAAAAATCTGGATTTTTCACATTCTCATATGGAATTGCCCAAAAGTACAGCTGGTCTGATTTGTACCTTTGGGTGTAGGGACAAATATCGTCCAGGTGTCTTGGTAGAAGAGGATGAAGAGGGTGGTTTAAGTCCTTCATTTCACACATACTTTTTATATATCTTGTCTCTTCTACACGCAAGGGTCTCCACCCATGCTAACTCAAGTGGATCTGAGTAGCTTTCAACACATGGGAAAATTATGTCATGATAGATTTGTCACCACTTTTAGTTTAACTTTCACTTGGGGAGAGGGGGCCTTAGCATTAATGTAGGATGATTGCTTCTTTTCTTATTTTCTGCTACATGTACCTCACTTTTCATGATTACTTGGTGTAGATGCTCATGTTTCTTTGTTCTAAATTGGTTGCCTTTTTAACTTGTGAATTGTCTATCACTGACTGCCACTAGATCCCACTGGATTAAGAGGTGTGTGCCTTACCACTAGGCCACGGCAGCCACTTGGTCTTATCATGTATAACTTTATGAAGTGATACCCAACACAAAAAAGGCTGAATGAAAAAGCAAATTTCATCAAGATACTGTAAAAAGACTACTATTAAAAAATTAGCAGAAGAGGGATTTACACACTCCGATTTTGTGCAGGATAAAGGGAACAGATCACACAAAAGCTTAGTCATACAATGCATTCAACTGCACACAAAAGGTAATGAACAACTGTCAAGCTCCCCATTTGAAGCCCATAAATACTAAAACATGGAATGACCTAAAACCAGATAACCAACCATTTGAAACTGCCTGCAACCCCCTACAACTACCGACCTTCAGAAATCTAAATAATACTTTTTTTTATCATTTTGAGGCACTTTAGTGTTCATTTTTGAACCCTTGTGATCAGTTTCAATTAGCCTGTGTGCCCACTGGAAATGTTGTGTTCTGTAAGTTGAGAAATTTGAGCTACATAGGTAAGTACTAGCATTTTGAACAACAGTTTGAGCGGGTAAAATTAGTCCCAGAATTCCCGTCTTGAAAACAACACACACTGAATACTGGTTGTGGTTCAATCCCTGGCTGGACCAACACTCAGGGTCTTTAAATAACTGAGGAGAAAGTGCTTCCTTTGCAATGACACCTGCAAATGGTTGGAATTTCTAGTCTTCTCGGATAAGGACAATAACTCTTCACAATTTGATTCTGTGGGACATTAAAGAACCACTAGGGACATAACAAACCCTAGCCATGACCACCCGTAGTGCTGACTTCCTACCAGCATGTGGTTGGCTTGGCTGGATTAGCTTGAAGGGCTTTTGCATGAATGAGACCACAAAAACACATACAGCCAAAGGTCAGGCTAGTTGCTGGGTCCTGGAACCTTCACTAAGACTAAGAAATACACAGCAACTAAATTCTTCAAGTGAAGGATGATCCTTGAAGTCGTGATCACAATTTATGCGATTGCGTAAAGAAGCCTGAAAAAAAAAATTCAGGACTTAAACAGGGTTTGAACCCATGACCTCGTGCTACCAGTGCGATGTTCTAACCAACTGAGCTATGAAGCCACTTACTGTTTTATGGTTCTTTGCTCTGTAAGTACGATAACTAAACTGGGCCGACTGAATCCTTATCTCAACACTTGCCAGGTATTTACTTTGTTAGCAGGAAAGGAGACAACAGTGGAAACAGAACACAACATTTGCAGTGTGCACACATTCTAATTAAAGTCAATCACGGAGGCAAAAAAATTGACACTAAAGTCCCTCAAAATGATAAAAACAGTAGTTTTTTAGATGCCAGTCTGTAGGTGGTTGTAGGTGGTTTTGGATGGTCTTAGGTCATTCCATGTTTCAGTTTACCTTTGAAGCCGTAAGTACTTCATTAATGTCCATTGACTAAATAACCCATATATGCATGCATTAACAAAGGAGTTTAACTTTTCTTTTCAGGTCTTAGATGACCCATCTGAGGATAATCTTTATCTGGGTATGTAGAATTATTCTGTTAGCATTACACTGAATTTTCATGCTGCTAATGCTAGCCATAGCCATTGCATTCATCCACAATCTTAGTTTATAACATCTTTGTAATCTTTATCTTGGCGTGTATAATTATTTTGTTAACATTACACTGAATGTTCTTGCTGCTGATTCTAGCCATAGCCATTGCATTCATCATAAAGACCCACACTATCCTCCTTTAGTATAAATCTACTAGTGTTGTCACAAATGCCAGTCTCTGATTGGCTATGCTACTCACTATCTTTGCTGTGACAGATAGTGAGTAGTGCTTGTCAACAAAATGGCAGCCGCTTCTTTGCGTTTTCAGTGTCTGTGGAGAGAATTTTAATAATGTACTTGTTTAGTTTTGAACGACTAGTAGATTTATACATAAACAATAAAAAAAAATCGAGAGCGAATAGTGTAATTATTCTATTATTCGCTCTCCATTTCTGTGTGTGATAACTGATTCAGGCTCTGCCTCATCAGCTATCACACGATAAAAATCTAGAGCTCATAATCTTTTGTTAAATAGTTCTAACTTCCTCTTCAAACTACTTACAATATTGTAAAATATATTGTAAAATATTGTAATGTCTGGCAAAGGGCCTAGAGGATCCAGTTAGAAACTACATGTTTGTCATTGGTTAACTGTTTGATGGGTGTTTATTTTTGTCCACAGTGTTTGAGCTTATGGATAGAGGGTAGGTGTTAGCAATCAGATGCTTATTAGTACATTTTCAGATGCTTGTGAATGATTCCATTGTTTTTACAACTTTTAAACTCTCTGTACAAAATTTTTATGTATTTTCATTGTTCCTCTTGGGCTATGATATTAGTAGCCTGTTTCAAAACAAGCCTTTCTCAAAGCTAAGCCTTGTATTCATTGTATTTTTTGTTCTTTAAACTAGAGAGGTTATGGAGGTTCCTGGTAAACCTCTGACTGAGCAGGATGCCAGAAAATACTTTGTCGATGTTGTCTTAGGAATTGAATACTGTGAGTAGATTGTTCAATGGCATAAACTGTGTTATCTATCATGATCACATTGTTGATTATTTGTCTCCTGATATAGTCAGGTGCTATGGAGACCTAAGGGTACTGACGCACTCTCTGTAACTGTGTCAATATTAAAACTTTTTACATAATCTGAAATTAAAAAAAGCATATGGGTTCAGACAACATTGATGACATAAATTATGATAATTGCAGCAATCACATTGTGAATCCAGTTGATATAAAGTTTGTTTCTATTACAGTACACTATCAGAAAATTGTTCATAGAGATATAAAGCCCTCAAATCTTCTTCTGGGAGAGGATGGTCATATAAAGGTATAAACTCTCACCATAACCATTAAAATTTTATGTGCACAATGAACATGTACTTCACAAGCCTAGATAGTTAATCTGTTAATGACTCAGAGTGCAAGATTCTTTCTCGTAGCAATTCAACCGAACACGTCCAGGTCAGGTTTTTTTTAATCTCAAGGAATTATGTAATACAGGAAATTCTGGCTTACATTGTGTACATTTTGTGTTCATTTGGTGAGAAGCCCTGGTTTGTGGTGTCCATGGTAACATTATATTTTCCTTTATTAGATTGCTGATTTTGGCGTAGCTGATGTGTTTGAAGGAGATGATGCATTGTTAAATAAAACAGCTGGATCCCCAGCATTTATGGCTCCTGAGTCACTACAAAGTAAGGCCAGGAAATTTGTGTTTCAAACTCAAGAAACATACATGTACCTTATGAAATTGTATTTTATAACTACATACTGTGCAAGAGTATAGATTGAAATAATCATCTACCCTATCTCATGCATATGAAGTTCTTGTAACCAAACACCTGATTTAAATTAAATTCTTATTGAAAGGAATTTGTTTATGTAGAAGTTATGGCAGTGGCAAAGAAATCTTTACTTTTTTATGGCGATTTTAAGTAATAACTGATCTGACTTCTTTCAGATTCACGTGACAAGTACAGTGGAAAGGCAGCTGATGTGTGGGCTTTAGGAATCACCCTATACTGCTTTGTTTTTGGCAAGGTAGTTATCTCAGTACACATAGCATGGGCTACTTAACAGAAATGTTATGTTTGAAGTACCCCCAACACCTTATCAACTCCACCGGTGATACCTTTGTCAACTCAAGAGTTACTGACCAGCATCTATTGCAGGCTTCGGTAGCAATGGTGAGAAATGACGTGATTAGGGTAGTCATACCATTTAAGGACCAGGATTCTTCTAACTTTGTTAAG